>DF240901.1:0-19885 GCA_000507305.1 Breviolum minutum Mf 1.05b.01 | reverse complement strand
ACGAACAACGACAACAACAACAACAACAACAACAACAACAACAACAACAACGACAACAACAACAACAACAAGACAACGACAACGACAACAACGACAACGACAACGACAATGACAACGACAACGACAACGACGACAACGACAACGACGACAACGACAACGACAACGACAACGACAACGACAACGACAACGACAACGACAACCACCACAACAACAACAACAACAACAACAACAACAACAACAACAACAACAACAACAACAACAACGTCCAAAAATGACGACCTGCAGAAAAAGCAAATCAACACATACATACATGAATGTAAAACTCAAAATCTTTCTTGACGGGAAGGCAAACCCGCCACTGTCCAAGTAGCTCAGAAAGAACTGGTGAGAAATGGACTTCAACACCTTCAAGCGATCTTGTGGAGCACAGGGCGAGTCGTACATCACCATCATCAAGGACTGGCAAAGGAAGGCAAAATGGCAGTGGAATTTGGAAATCCAGTTTCAAGATATTTCAAGAATGTCAAACATCCAAAATGGTGCAAAGAAGTCCAAAATGGTGCAAAGAAGTCAGCTCCAAACTGTATAGATATTTCTGGCCCCATCTCACAAATCTCACTCTCTACACCAGCCCATTTGCTCGCCATCCCGGATGCTCATCACTGCACATTCAATCAATGATCCGACACATCTGACACTTTCCCCTGTTCAAATAGCTGAAGCCCGCACCTCCCAAAGGGCATCACTAAGGACCTTGGAACCCTTCTTAGGATGATAGCCTTGGCCGAGCTGCTGAGGCTGTTTTTGATTTCAATGGTGTTTAGGCTTGTAGGATCTATGAATCTGCCGCAGTCATATCTCATGGGGCTCCACTGCTGTCTTCCGATATCAATATCTTGCAATCATCTTGGAATGAACCAACTGCTTGGTGATTCTGTCACCTAGAAGTTTTATACAGATTTTGTTTAGTTATATGCAGATACTAGATATTACTAGATATAATATACAGAAAAGAAAGGCATATCATATCCTTTCAACGAAACTCCTTGGTATGTTCATCCTTCTGACATCCACCAAATCTTCTACGGGTAGCTGGTGACATAGTCACATTCAAACTCACCAAATTCTGGTATGACCCATTCGTTGAGCATGTTCACCTCACAACTAACGGCGGCCACGGAGGCATTGCATCCGAGATCGACAGAATCTAAGTCATGGACTCTGTAGAGTGATAGTGATATAGCGAATGTAGGAACAATGAGGAATAACTATCACATATGCATTGCATGCAAGAGACTTTGCCACAGTTAAACATGCTAGTGCAAATTGAAACGGTTAATTCACAAATTGAGAATCATCAAAAACAAACAGGAAATCAGGAATTTGTATATGTGTTTGCGTGTGTTACCCATGAGGTAATTATCTGGGCTGTGATGACCAGGAATATCACCTTCTCAGTCACTTTGGTGACTTTGATTCATTTGCAGCCTGTTGAAGGCACCCTCCCCCTCTCTCCGTTGCCCTACTTGACCCTTTCGTTTGCCCAGCTGAAGCTTGAAGCATGGAATCATACTGCAAACAATTGGAAATGGCAAACAAAGGTGTATAACTGCAATACATACTAGTAATTGGTATATATATATATATCATTAGGGTCGCTATCTGCATCAATCCTCACACAAAAGTGCCCGGCACACAAATGTGGTTTGAAAGATCTTGATGAAACACTGGCAAACTTATCCTTGTGATATTTGGACATCATCTGATATTATGTTCAAAACGGCTGAGTATACGGCTACAACCGGGTACAGCAAGCCACTAACATCTGCAGGGCCCATCCTTTGTACCACGCCGAGCATCTGAAAGGTGAAGTGATCGACCTTGATGGCATTCGTTGCGTAACTGCGACTGATTCCCACGCTGTGATACCTGAGGTGCTCCAAAAATTTGCTAACCATGATCCGGTAGGATAGGTAGGTAGGTATCTTGATAGGAAATGCTACTTCTAAAAAAAGAGATGGAGTGATCAAACACTCCCAAAAGAAATGTGCATGTTCATAATATGGTGGTGATGTTTGGAGATAGGCTGCAGACTAACAAATAAAAACCATAGTACTTATTCAGAAGGAACATAGATATGTATAATATTTACGTGCATGTATATTTTTAGATTGCGTATCCTGTATATGTGTGGCGTTTTCTTTCAATGAAAGACAAGGTAGAGTATGCCAACAAGAGATGGTACACTCCATGCTGCGTTCTAGTTTTCCAGCTGAAGCACGTCCTGACGACCATTTCTTCTGTTCACCACGCATTCCCAACGGTCCAGCAGCAGCAGTTGTTGTGCCACAGCAAAGTCTGTGCTGTTTTCCAACTTGAGCTTGTAGTGACCTGGTTGCAAGGCATCTGGAAGACTGGAAGATGTGTTGCTTTTTTGGTCAAGCTTCATCTTGAGTCTTGGGGATGAACATAAACAACATATGATTATACAAAAACTGTTCATGTACAGTATTCAAAACGTATAAGAATATTTCATACATACGTATATACGTAGTATCCAACAAAAGTGCCCCCCAAAAAATACAAGCGCAAAGCCTCACCTGTTGGATTCTGCGGGTTGAAAAGCATATAGGCTTCCTAAGCACCAAGCACTTCGGAGTGGATATATGTGCAATAATTGCCACCAAAAAAGAAACTCACATAACAACATATTGCCCAACGCCTTTTGACCTAGCTTCCATCTCCCGACAGGTCAGAAGCATATCCTCCATGTTGAGGAACAAAGATGTGGCCAAATACAGACTCACACCATCTCTCTTGAGACTTGGAATCAACCGGAAAAGAGTTTGGTTGGCCGCCTCTGGGCAAGCCTGGCGGCTGCTTCCCACTTCCGCATTGGCAGTGTGAATTGAAGGTTGATAAGGAAAGCCACGCATTAAAAAATCAGAAGAAACTATTTGACTGGGATCCTAGGTGGATGACTGTCGGAAGCCATAGTTGGATTTTCACCGAACGCCGATGATCAACACCCAAACAATCAATGTTCATATGGACTTGGCCTGATTCGGAAAAACATCTGGATCGAGTTTCCGATGGTGGTTTACTGAAATACAGATTTCATGAAATGTAATTGGGGGGACCCCAAAAGCGCTCTATAGATCTGAATCCACTATCTTCAGCAAAGGACGAAGCTGCAGTTTCGCTCGTTTTTGGAATAGTGCGTAGCTCATCGTTTGTTGGAATCCCTTTGCAGTTGGAAAAGGATTCAAGCAGCAAACAACAACTTTGTGGCACTCAAACAGTGATGTGAAAACATACTCTTTCCTCATGGATTTTGTCAATTGGGTTTCTTGAGCCCTGTGCACCGAGGTGACCTTCAAATACCTTCAAATCTTAAGCAAAGCATTTAAGTGGTTCATGCTGTTTTCATGTTGTTATGTTTCCCTTACCTCCCTGGTGGGGCACCTGGACCATATACTCCAAATAGGGGAGGAACATGTTGAAGTCGGAGGCTAATGCTGAGAGGAAGGTCTCTTGCTCCATAGGCATTCCACTGATGGCTTTCCAGTTGGCCAACAAGGGTCTCATCCTTGTAGGTGGGGCTTCTGTGGGCGAACTTTCGTCTGTTTTGGATGCATAAGAACCGATGAACAACCTGCTCTCAACAGTGATGATTCCATCTGATCTCAGATTCAAGCAACAAATTGATCCAATCCTCAACACTGCCATCCAAGAATCTTCCATCGGTGGGGAGTGAAGCGCATAAGACTCAAGTGCGCGTTGAGGAAAGCCAAAGAATCATCGTCTCTAATTTCCTCAGGCCAACTTTTGACATGTTATACTCGGCAAGTGCCTTGAGTCAGGCACTGGTACAAAAGAACCAAATGAGCACGAATGAAGGCACTTTGCAAATATACAGGCAAATGGCAAATGCTATCAACTATGATACAAATGCAGTGTTTGACAATGCTTAAGAGAACTATTTTCGAAATCTACCGTACACCGACAAGCCACTGCCCACTTGACCGCGATGGCAGATTCTACGTTGAAGGTAAAAGTGAGTATTCCATCACGACGCACCTCGGTCCAGAAGAATGGAACACATCCCAGCAGGGATTTTGACAATGCCAAACAGTCTTGGTCTTCCATCATTCCAAATTTAAATAATCTATTCTGAATTATTCTGATATAATATATTGCTAGTCGAGGATAATCTTGATACAAAGGTTTTTAAACACTGAGCCCAAATAGTCCCCCAATCCCGGATGTATTCTACCAGCCAAGCCATCCTGTCCCTTTGCGCTTCACCTTGTACTGGCCGATATCATCTCCTTTGCACAAACCGCGGGAGATGTCAAATGGCCAGAC
Organism: Breviolum minutum Mf 1.05b.01; assembly: GCA_000507305.1. Taxonomy (NCBI): domain Eukaryota; class Dinophyceae; order Suessiales; family Symbiodiniaceae; genus Breviolum; species Breviolum minutum. The sequence continues at coordinate 15,517 of DF240901.1, read as the reverse complement.
TGAATCACAAATATTCACAGAACTGTTCCGATCTTTTTGGTGATCAACGAAGGAATGAGCTCCCATTTGAATTTCAAAGCAAGGCCAACTCAAACCCAAAAACTGGTTGTTTTTGCAGAACCCATCGAAGACTGCATGTCTAAAATTTTGTCTAGGGGTTGTTTCAGGTTGGTATTTGATCGGCCGATTCCCTTGAGGAATGAGATGTCAGCAGATTTCAGATGCGAACGCAGCGCTGTCGGCCTTCATTCGCAACAACCCCTTTTAATCCTCTTTAGATCAGAATCGCTCAATAATAGGGCTCCAATCAGTACAGTTATATAAACCCACAGCATCTCAAAGCCCCAAAGCCATGAAAATGATGTGATCTTGTCTTATTTTCTTCGGCCAGATTCTCATCCGGTCATCTTGTTATACACTTTGCATTGGCTCCTATGCCCCAGCATGTCCCAGTCAAGCGATCCCATGTCCATATTAACCGCAACAAAGGATCGAACAGGATGCTGGTATGGGGGCTTGCTATAGCTGATGTTCACAAAGGCTTTGGAATTTTTCAGGTTGAAGCGTTCGGCAGTCTCATAAAGCATCCTGTCAACGACCGGATCACGTGATGCCGATGGTGAGGGAATTTTAGGTACAAGTATCCTCACATTCTTTGGCATGTTCTAAGACAATTAGTTCTCACATCGGTGAATGTGTTTCCTTAGGTGTGGAATGCAGTTCTGGTAAAAAAAATCTACAGTACGTTTCATCAAACAAATCCTGTGATATCAAGGACAACCTTTGGGAAGGACTGGGAGGTCTGCCAAAGACCCAACCTGACCCAAGCCCGCACCGGCCTGCACAAACTGCGATCATAGGGGATGGACAAATCCAAGGTATACTTTCCACCAGGATTCGTAAAAGAGAAAACCTGAGAGCTGGATTTTGAGTTGGAAGCAAGCAACATTCACACGTGAATCCACTGCTTCCCAACTGTTTGAACAATGACTTTTATATACATATTCACTTCTATACATCTTCATCTTACATTTTGGTAATATCCTTCGAACTTTATACAGCTATCAGAACAGCTTCGCATGGAAACCAAAAAAATCAATATGATCCAACATGCAATGCTTCCTCATATATGGCCTGTGATGCCTGTGATCCCCTGCCACCCAGCGTTTGCCAGTGCACCTGCTGCGAGTTACCCACCTCGTTGCCGGACTTGCCACCATGGCAACCTACGGCAGTCACCAATAGCATTCAACCGTGTTAGTCTGCTATAGCTTGGGAGCATCCCAAGTATCAGGACACAAAGCGAAACTGAACAATGATCATTTGATGACCCTTAGTGGGGGACGCACCCAAGCTGAATGAAACTTGTTTGACTCATTCCATATCCATATAATAAAAGAGAAACAATCAGTTTATATAACAACCTTTCTGCGTGAAATCATGCCAAGACATGCCAAAAAGCCTGGACATTAAAAACAAACATGAAGTCTTAAACAAGTGAGTTGACACAGGCTGCATCCATTTGCACAAATCAATTGGTTTGTAGTCTATCGAAGTATGGTGAGCTGTCATCAGTTATCAAACATATCAAAGAAGTCCTTAGTGCAACAACCATCTAACTATGGTAAACAAGTATAGTCGGTATAGTAGGATTGTATTCTTGCAACATGGACACTACGCAAAACAACATCACACACACCAAGCATCGTTAAAATCATATATCAATCAAATCAACCTATTAACGTCTATTCATTCACAACAGTAAATATATGGTGTCAATATCAATCAAATACCAGTCACTTAGTAACGAAACAAAGGCCATTTGGAACCCCTTTTAATGACTCCATTTTTTCCAAACCCACGGTTTTTCCGGGACACCTTCGATATCCAATCGCGACAAGTGGGACTCCTCTCGACCTTGGATGCAGGTTGTTTCAACCACCTCTGAAAGGGGGGTACAATGGATGGATGAAACAACCCCAATTAGGAAGATTAGGAAGCGGGATGGAAGAAAAACAGACAAAAAAAGCAAAAAACATAGTAAACGTGAGAATAAACTCGATTGATAGTCAGAATTTAGATCAAATTTCATGCTGTCAAAATCGATTACGGGGGGAAGGGTCTAAGATCTCGAATATCTACGGTATGTGCATGTAAAGATATGTATAGATGCGCAGTGGGGAAGTGAGTGGATCAAAATACAACAATTTGTATGACTTCGCCAAGATTGTTGATACAAATACTAGCATCCCATATCAGCTAAAATGCTATCAAAGTTCATTCCAAAAACATCCAAAAACCTTCCCAAGCGACATAAAGTTGCAAATCGGTGCAGAAAGACACCACTTCACTTACTCCGAAGTTGAACCGCTTCGTTAACGCCCAGGCACACAGGAGTCTTAGAATGCTTCGCCTGAGAGTGTCAAGGTTGGTTGGCATCGTATGACAAGAATCTAGCTACTAGTATTCTGTATATAGTATAGTCTTTATCACTGAATCTATATATATATACATATTTGTCAAATGCCAGTGCGCATCATATTGAACGAAATCGTATGAATTTACATTAAACCATGTCATGTATTGAAAACAGTCTGGCCACACTGCGTCACCTACTATAAATAGAACTTAGACACCTTGGGTCCTGCCCAAACACTGTGGCAGTGGATCATGAAGGCTAATATAGCTTCCTTAGATTTGATTTGTAATATAGTGATAATTGGGTTTCTTTGGGGTTGGAATCGAACTTCAAAATGCAAAACCCAAATGCTTCTCGCAGCATGACCGAGAAGTTTCGAGATGCTAGGTACATATATTTCAGAATATACAACGGGTATAGAGTCAACTTGGTAAGGAATAGCTGGAGGCCACCGTCCCAACATGCTAGTAATTACAATGTTCAATTTCAATGCAGAATGATCCATGAACCCATGAATTTCCAAATGGAAACGGGCTTTCGACGAACTGTTTCACACCCTCACCGAGACGAAGGCACATTAACACAAACGTCTTGTGACTGTATTGTTGCCCTTAACGACTGTAGTGCTGTTCTTACATGGGCCATTGGGATGACTGCACCCACAGGACATCCAAACAATCCTGAAAGGCAAAAAGGGGCTGGCACCTAGCTGGGTGCTTACATCAAGTGACAAACCCATCACGCCCAGGGGATTGTTTCTCAAGTAGAGCCGGCGTAATGTAGGATGGCTTTCCAGAGAATCCTGGTGGCCAATGTTGCGATGAGAGGGTGGAAATCATGACACGGCAATGCACATTTGTTGTGGATTCTCGTCTTGGTCAACTGTGACAGGACCATGGCATGGTGAAAATTGCAAGGCCTATACCTCATAATGGTACCATATTTCATTGTATTTCCATGTGCATTTGTTATGAATTAGTATCATGCTACTGTAAAACACGATATTCGCTTCGAACCTGTAAATCGACCAAGGACAAAATCGGGTCCTCAATAACCAAAGCGGCTCTGGAGTCAATCCTGTTGGTGCAAACGCTGAGACTCCTGCAGTGGCAAAATTACAAGCTGGGAGTTCATGATCGTCTTCTCCAACTCACTTTAATTATGGCTTATGAACCATTGGTTTCCCTCAATAAGGCCTTATCAAACCCTTATTTCTAGGGGGGGTTACGTTGGGGGGGGTAGGTTGACCAGCCATGATTTAAGAGCTAGAAAACTTACAAGGACTGAACTGTTAGCCATTGATCCAGGCTAGTGCTGAAAATGCTCACACCATCCTGAGATCTGTAGCCTAAAGAAACTCCATTGCCCAAAATGATGTTCTTATCCTTGGCCTACTTAATTCCTGAGGGTCCACTCGATTGTGAAGTGGTTCAACAACCAAAGAGACGTGCAAACAGGGACGTAGCTAGCTTGGTGGACCCAGTTTCAACTCCTTGACCAACAAATGCCTGCCTGAGATCATGTCCAGGTCTCAATAAAAGTTGCAAATCCATGTTGCATGACCTTCTCCGTGCCCCCCAACATTCAAAGGGGGGCCTCAAAGCGTGGTTGTTTGCCAATTTCTCCATCAAATGTGAGATTGGCGTATCTTTGCCTGCCTCAGCTTGGCCCCAATGCCAATGCGGTAGATACTATAAAATCATAGAACATCAATGTTTTCCTGGGGCATCCTAAGGTTTACCTGAAGCACAACTGAACACAACCCTGGCCAAATTCAAGTCAAAAGACCATGTTTACTCCGTCTGTTGTCCCACTCAACTACAAAAATATTTCATGTATATATATATATGTATACTAAACAAATATCATACGTGAATTTTGGTGTATATCTTGATATATATATATATATATTCATATATATATCCTACAATTGTTTGTTGCTCAAATCAAGTATATGGTGCCCCCTGAAGTGATTATAAAATCATAAAATGAATTCATCACGTAAAACACTCTCTCCTCTTCTGCGTACTCTTCCAGTATTATATGTTCTAGCAGTGTCGAAAACCCGATCATTTTGGCGGAGCGAAGGGGCAGTGTAGCCAGCGCAGTGGTCCAGTAACAATGTCTCAAGGGCAACATTTTCTGCGACATTGTCGCCAATCAGCTGAAACTCCTGCGCTGAAAGATTTTTACGATTGCTGTGCGGGCATCCTTCTGCACGTGAAAACTCATGAAAACCCGAAACTCTGACGCACGGCACTGCGAAACGACAAGAAGAACCTTGTAGCGGCGTGCACGCCGTTGTCTTGGTACCAATCCCGAGCTCTTTCTATGAATAGTGACCTCTTCTCCAGCACCACTAGTGAAAAAAACTGACCCAAAGTGCAACACAGGTCACCCGTTGGTCAACCATGTCCTCGATGTTGAAAACATTCCAACTCAAATCCAGCTTCTTGTTGCTCTGGCTCCCTGACACGGCGGTTTCTGCCACCCCCCATCTCAATCCCATCCCCCCTGGTGTCCCGCTACTCACATCAATGGCTCTTAGTCTCTCATCCTTGGCACTGCTTGACCACATGATGCTACATTCTGGCTAAATTATATTAATTCAGGGTGTTTAGGTCGATTTTCATAATTTCAAACGAAATTAAGCTTGACGTCGCGAAAATCACGAAAATAAGGGTTGACGTCGAGGGCTTTGGCAGGAAAATCGTCTCGAAACTTGGCATTTTCAACCGTTTACCTTCCAATTTCGCTTTTTCAGCCCCTGTAACGGGACCCGGGGGGAATCGAGCCTAAGGTCCGTGAAAACGCGCTCCAATTTGGCCTTTTCAGGCCCTGAAAACCCCAAATTGGAGCGCGAAACGGCACAAGTACTGCAGATAGGGGATGGGGTGAAAAAGCAAAATTGGAGCCCTACAAGAGCACACGGCAAGTAGGGATGAGGTGAAAAATACCAAATTGGAGCCCGCTTAATGGAACAATAGGACTGCACATGGGGGTAAACACGGTAAACACGTCAAATCCTTATTTTCAGAACTTAGGTCGTAATTTGGGTTGACGTCGGTTGACGTCGCTATAATTCGGGCAGCTACATGAAGGTGCCTAGCAATGCGTGGAGGCAGTCTTTCGTGAGGCAATGGCCACCCAAACCCACTCTGTGCAAGCCGATAGACCTCAACATAGCAGCTGTGGGTCTCTTGGTGGTTCAAAAACGGCACTGCAGGTGGAGAAGCTTTAATAGTACATAATAGTACTATGATACAGTTCTGATACAACTGTGACATAACATAACCATTATTTATGATATTATGATGATGATGATATTATGATTGTGAAATATGCACTGGCTTCCTCCAAAGTATTTCATCTATGTTTGGACATGTCTGGACTTTCTTGCCAAACCAAATTGGCTAAAGTAGCCATTTTGGCTCAAGATCTTGAATCTCGACTTGAGCTAGAAGTTGGAGGCAAAACGATTACCAGCGATTTGTCCCACAAACTTTCTCAACAAAAAGGCTTCAAGAACAAATGGTGTGTATTTTCCAAGTTTTCAGGCATCAACGTTTGGCACATTGCATCATGGCTTTGAATCTTTGAACACAAAGATTGATGGCTGAACAATTTAAATCCTAAATGGGGCACATTAATGCAATCCACATGATCAAACCACTCTCAAAGGATGTGGCCGAGAGACACAAGATGGGGGTGATCCCCAACTGCCTCGCATAAGCGAGATTGCACACGCCTCAAGGCTTCCATCCGTTTCAGGAAACTTCCAACCCTTTCAGTTGATTCCGAAAAAAAACAAATTGAAAGCAAACCAAACATAGGAATTCTACATCAAACATCAAACCTTTACAGAGGTTGCCTTCAGTTGGAAATACTAGAGTTGGGCACAGCGGCCATGGCGTGACCTACCATCCAGGCTTATCCTGAATCTTTTTCTTAGGAGCCACACATTCCAATCGGCAGGCCAGAGAGGTCGAGTTCCCTGGGTCAGCAGGGGCTGCCAAAGCCAGCATGCAAACATGCTGCCGGATGAACATGGACTTTGCCAATGGAGTTTTCTCAATACAATAGTTTAAGACTAAGATGAAGTTCAGAATCAGGGCCCCTTGAACCTCATGCAATCCCAGCCATCACGTCCATGCCTCATGTTTTTGGCGCTGTTCATGACCCGAAGCAGGGTCTCTTGACCCAACCAGCCAATTCCCTGCCAGAAACAGAATGACACAAGAAACGCCTTGGACCAAAAGTTTGTTAGAAGCCAACTAGATCCAACTTGGCTTTTGTTCAAGTACACTTGTTACAGTACTCAGGGTCAACACCCAATGGACCCGGCCAATATGGCAGCCTGTTCCTGTCGCGCCTTGACATCTTTCAGATTCAACTTCTTTAAACCGGCTGCAAGACGACCAACCTGACCATATAACGAAACACCGGTGGAATTGATTGACAGTTGGTGATTGATGCCTTGATGAACTGCTCCAGAAAGGGCCTCAAAACATCAAGGTGAAAATACCACGGCGACAAAAACCATGATGGAGAAACCATGGCATTGACAGGTTACACATGCCTGAAATATAAGATAATATACAGTAAGCATGTATATATATATATGTATATGCATATTAATCTGATGTTGTAGTTCCGCGTGGTTACACTTTGCACTTTCGTGGCTGGGGCTGTAGCACTAGGCTCTCATCGGTGAGGTTCGAATTCTCTTGCAAATTCACCTCTTCCACGTGATCTCTGTGGGGCAGCATGCCTCCACAGCAAAATAATATCCATGCGGCTCTGTAGTTGCAGGCATAGTGATAGTGATTCACCCATGTTTGAAACATCCTAACATGGTCATCCCTAATCTGTCTCAAATACCAAGCCTGCCACTGCTAGGAGGCTGTGGTCACTCAGATATCTCCTTTTCGCCTGGAACTTGTCCGTAAGTCCTGGTGATCCGTGGCTCCAACTGGGTCATCACTGGTTGCTTGCGATGATACCAGAAGGCCTGTGTTGAACTCCAAGATGTCTGGCAGGGTGTGCTGCTCGTCGCAGGCCTGGGGAGAATTTTTGATTCACGCTCACCCACTGAAATGCAGGTATATAAGTACCAACCGCAATGTCTAAAATCTTAATTGAAAAAATCAAGTATCAAATGATATCAAATGCAATCAAACTACAACCTACATTTGAGTCTTGTGGCCCTATCACACATCTTGCCAGGTATATTTTACACTGCAACTTGATTCACATGCTCCAACTTCCAGCAACGCCGCAAATATCAGCTAAGTGCTAACTTCTTCAGAAAACAAAAACGACATCTTGGATCTGTTTCTTCCCAAAATCAAGTACACGAAAGAGTGGACCGATCTACAAGCAAGCACAACGACAAACCGCCTGCAAATACTTTTTGCAGCTCGTCGGCGCTTGATGGCGATATGCCATGCCTTGCAAATCAAGCTAGTAGTGGATGGATGAATGGATAAGGGAAGGGTGGATCAATTGAGGATGTATACTTGAATATATATATATATATGTGTGTGTGTGTGTGTATATATACAAATGACGAAAAAATAATAAAAAAACAATGACCAAAATAACTAAAAAAAACACGACTTCGGTGCATCAACCTATGGCCCCATGACATCAGCAAAGACACTGCGTTGTGGTGATGCTGGTGGCCATGCATTGGAACTCCTGCAGCGTACGGAGCGTTGTGCTCCAAATGATTGCGGTTGAATGGGGGGAACACAACGAACCACACCTACAGCAACACCACTCCCAGTCCAAAATAGTATAATTAGAATTATATATAATCGTACCGGTGTACTGTATATATCTGTAGATGATCTTTCGGTTGCAATTCTCTGCAGGACATATAGGAATCAACCAAGAGATACATCTCAATTCATAGAGCTCAAACGTGAACATTATGCATCACGTGTTCATGAACTATGGTCCAAAAACATGACTTCAAGTTCAGCATACTTGCAAATAAAAAAGTCAATTAGTACGGAAATCCTTCTTAAGGAAATTCAATCATGATGAGTTGCTTGCAAAACTTCGTATCATCCCATAAGTCCCATTGAAATTCCATTCAATTTCAGTATGTCAGGATCATCCCGGTTAGATTCAAAAGTCTCCGTTTTTTTTTGGCAAACTTCCAAAAAATTGGAGTCTGTAAGCTGTAAACTCGGCAAAAAATCAGGTGGGGTGGTGGTGGATACATGGATAAACCTCCCCAACGTTGGCTCCAACAGTTGGGCACCGCTGCGCTTTCCGGCTCCGGTGGACGGGTGGTGGTGGTGGCTGTGGCAGGTCTCCTGTGAAACAACGGGGGGTGGTGCGCAGCAACTTGCAGCAACTTAGGGAATCAGAAGTTGTTTTCAGGGTGATCTTCCAACTATACTAATCGTCGCATATCCTGGCCCTTTTTAAAGGGTGGCAAAATGAAAGAACATTTCATTGGTAGAGATCAACTTTGAAAGAAGTAAAATTATAGTTTGATTTGATTTGGATGGTCATGGAAGAACAAAACGTTGAAGAACCTGGATGTGCTTAAGTTAGTTTAAGGTTTCAAATCTCACCTGTTGGTGATGTGTGCAATAGGGAAAATCTGGACAACCTGTCGATCAGCGCCGAATCCCTTTGGAAACGTTGTGTCAACACTATGATTTCATATTTCATCAAGCAGTTTGACATCAAGAGGGTTTCTCACAGTATGCAGAAAACCTTGATTTGGAGGGGGAAAAGATCTGTGATATGGCATGAAATTTGTCATTGGCTTTGATGAGAGTTGATCCATTACATCTGACATCATCAACCTCAAGACTTTTCATGTCACATCTACTACTTGTTCTATATTTCGAAAACATATCAATAATATTCTATAACGGCCTCTATGACATAGGGATTAATCCAAATGCATACATGATACTATTAGGATTGTATGTATATATATATATAGATAATTATATATATACACATCTTATTTTCAATATTTGTTATTTTTCACATGTACCTGTTTTTCAACCTCCTTTCCTAAACAAAACAACCGGTTTTTTCATAACTCTTCCAAGGACTGCTGGTGTGACGCCTCCAGCTCTTTGAAGCGCTTGTTGGTCGTGAAGCGGGTGCCCAACTGCCGGCGCTGGAAGGCCTGGAGTCATGGCGAAAAATTCTTAAAACTCAACCCCCAAAAAAAGGTAAGGATGGACTGTACAACATATTGCTGTGAGTTATATAAATAGGAATTTTCCAGGAATTTCTGGAAATTGACCAAATTGACCTAAAACCAACCGGAATATGGTCTTGTTTTTGATGAAAATTGCCTTGACCGCATTTGAAAGAACTTCCCAAAATTAGGCTGTAAGTATTATGATGTACTACGAGAATATTTCAATGTTTTGGATAGGTGCCTTTTGATCCAGGTTGTTTGTTCTTTTCATAATATCTTTTCATCCCTCCTGTTGGTCAAGTTCTTGAGGTGAGTATATGCTACCGTTAAAGAACATATGGATGATCTGACGATGTAGTTGTTGTTCAATGGACAGACCGAGAGTCTTTACAACATGAGCTCTTCCACCAAGGCGCTGTCACAAAAGGAATGTAACGTCTAAGAAGCAACCCTCTACCATTTTTATGTTGCTGGTTTCCCGACTTGACGTCATGGCCGTCCCGTGTCACAAACCACATCAAGCCATCACAGGCCCCATCGCATCCATTCCCACCTTTGCGTCCGTTGCGTTCGTAACGCCCCAGCGCTGGATCCAGCACTTGTCGGCCTGTCATGAAACCGGTATACCAGCAACAGCTGACGACTAATGAACACAAAGACTCACAAACAAACACTGCTGTTTTGTATTGGGTATTCAGTGCTGTGGAACTTGACATTCCCTTTAGTGAATCAACGTTGATCCAGGATGCCTTGGAACGCAAACACACGCAAAAGTCTCCAAGCAAAAAGGGACCATGTAGTTCTGGAGATTGATCTTTTGCAATGTCTGCGATTCTACAGTAGGTGGTATGAATGAGAACATTGAATTGAACCTGGGCTCAAGCAATAAAAGACACACTCTACTCTTTCCCCATCAAATTCCCATGGCATGGACCTTTGAACTCGTTGGAAAAACAAGAATCCTGCACCAGTTGGTACGTTTAAAACATGGTTATATAGACAGTGTTTACACACTCCAATTCGTGGGAATTATTTGGAATTATCTGCAATTTCAACTAAAGTTCATGCATGATTTCCTTTTTTTTGTGTGTGCCATCTACCACATCTATAGGTTCTTCCAATGGTCGTGCCTGCTGTTGATGGACCGCACCATGTCTTTTCGGTCCGGTGTCACTGGCTTCGGGCGCTCCAAGTTGGGTAAGGATTGACCACATTTCCTGCGGGGCTGACAGGGTCACACATCAATGGTTGCGACCAATGCTGGCACCTGAAGTAGTTAGTGCATTTGAAAAATATGATTAGTCAAATTGGATCACTTCCCCAGGTAGGGGGTTGAAAAAATATTTGAAACCAACACATACTGATGATGTTTGAGAAACTTGCAGGTGTTTCACGACATTGGAAACACCTGATAGTCCGCAATTGTAAAGTTTCCAATGTCGTGAAACATGAGTGTTGTGACAAAAACGCCTTCGGACAGTCCTTCCAAAAAGAGATAAGGATTGCGAACCCAGCGTCCTTCCCGCCCGGAGATGGACATGCAGCACAAGAGTTCGTGTCAGTGTGAGGCTAAAACTTGTTAAGGCAGGCTTTCAAGATGTTCAACTCTTGTCCAAACAGAGCTGCAATTTTGACGCCAGTATTTCATCTTAGTGTAATCGCCATCAGCTTTTTTGACTTGAGGTTGAGGGTGGTCCTCTGCCAAAACCTAGAAACATTGCACAGTACAACATGGTGCAAATTAGACTGTGAACCATTTTTCTAGCTATGAACCCTTCGACTACAAAATGCCTGTGGGAAACTGAAGGGACCCGACATCCACCACTGCCAAGATGCTGCTATGCTACAAAATGCAATGTAGTACATGAAATTTATTTCACTACAAAATGCATCAAAATGCCCCCTCAAAAATTCGGGTGCATGAACTCATCTGATTTTTGTTGTTTGAACATGCTCACTTTTGACACCAAAATCTTCTACCACAGCGCATTCTGGGTAAGCAATTCTCTGACTGACTCAGTGTTCCACTACTCAACGTAGGTTCACAACTGGAGTGTCGGAGACCCCCCATGGAAACTAGTGGAAAATTTAATATATAGGGGGATGTGCAAAGTACATCGGCATAGTAATTACAACCAACCAACCTTCCACTGGTAGCTTCAGTCCTTCCAAAGAGAGGCAAGGATTGAGTACCGGTCCTTCCCAGCCGGGACATAGATATGCAACTCGTCTGCAAGGGTTGGTATTATTATGGGGCACTGGAGGCTTGTGTCTCCATGGTCTCCAATATGATACTGGAACTTGTGCAAACAGAGTTTCGATTTCAAGCAGCCCAGGATTTTCATCTGTAATGAAAAAAATAATCGATTCTGCCAGGTCACCTGAATTTTCGCAATGCACCTTCCACCTGCATCTTCAATCAACTTCAGTCCTTCCCAAGGTTTTGGCACCAGCACTGGCTGGTCGTGCCATCTCCCTGCCAAGCATAGGAAGTGACTTGGGTGGCTAGGCCAAATTCAATCATGATGTTGCCACACGAAAAATGCATACAGCACATGTGACCTCATTTGCACTCTAGCCTTGTCCAAAGGCACATGGTATCAGTCCTTACATCTATCTACAAGAGTTATGTAGAGTTGCATTTTGCTCAAAATGTATGTTCACAGAACAGTCGATAAAAAGCAAGCGCTCTTCTCCCAAGATAAGCTGTGCACTATTGAAGATTATGTGGATGTAATTCCAACCTCGCAATTTAGATGAAATATCTTGAAGCATGTTGAACTATCACACAATTATACAGTAGTCAGTACATATACTCAATTACATAATAGTTTTGCAATCGACTGACCATGACTGACCATTTGCCCGGCACCTCAGCATTTGTGCCTGACTGGCACTTCGTTGGAACATTGTTGCACTTCGTTGCAGCGGCTTTGCGCTGCTGGGACGAGGTGGCACGCAAGTTGATCGCTGATCCGACAGCAACTTGTGCTCCCTGGGCAGCAAACAGACCATGAGATCCCCAACTCCAGCACATGGAGAAGCAAACCGCACAGCTACATTGCAATGGTTGGAACCAGCATTTTGAGGTTTATGCCATCTATTCTGACCCTGGATAGTAATAGTAGCGTTTCAAACAACCTGGGCACTCGCTGGTTTCCAATACCGGACATATTCAGAGCAGCTTTTGAACAAAATCTCCGTCCAAAAATACGAGGGCTCTTCATGGTTCTTTATAGTTGATAATGATCGAGCATGAACTTTGGACACCACAATTCCGTAATATCCTGCCATACTGCCTGAATTTTGTAAAAACACTAGCAACAACAACAACAACGACAACAACAACAACAACAACAACGACAACGACAACGACAACGACAACGACAACGACAACGACCACGACGACAACGACCACGACGACAACGACGACAACGACGGCAACGGCAACGACAACGACAACGACGACAACGACAACGACAACGACAACAACAACGACAACGACAACAACAACAACGACAACAACGACAANATCGACATCGACATCGACATCGACATAGACAACGGCAACGACAACGACAACAACGACGACAACGACAACGACAACGACAACGACAACGACAACGACAACGACAACGACAACAACGACAACGACAACGACAACGACAACGGCAACAACAACAACAACAACAACAACAACCACAACGACATCGACATCGACATCGACAACGACAACGACAACGACAACGACGACAACGACAACGACAACGACAACGACGACAACGACAACAACAACGACAACGACAAGGGGCAAGGGGCAAGGGGAAGGACAAGGACAAGGACAAGGACAAGGACAAGGACAAGGAAAACAACAACAACAACAACAACAACAACAACAACAACGACAACGACAACGACAACGACAACGACAACGACAACGACAACGACAACGACAACGACAACGACACGACAACACGACAACAACAGCAGCAGCAGCAGCAATTGGCAGCAACACCAGCACACCCGCAAACTCGCTCGGCCTAGTCGGTTCAACGATCGTCTTGCTCAAAGAGGCAGGGTGCAAGTCCTGCATCAAAGGGGAATGTCGGCTCTAGTCTGGGCTGGGCTGGGTGCTGGGCTGGGCCTGGTCTAAACCTGGTAGTGTACGTGCGGGAGGCACATGCCAAAGAATGCAGGTACTAATAGTATTTATATAATAGTATGTACCATCGGACCACATGTGGGGCCGAAAGAAAGGTTTTTTAGCCAAAACCGGGCTTTAAGAAGGACAACCTGAGAATTGAATACCCCCCCTTCAAAAACCGGGTTTTCATTTTACAATGTCATTTAAGGGAAATATATTCTATATCCTTGGTGTTTTGAGCCATTTTGGCTTAATTATAAAAGGTTGGATATAGTAAGCTGAATCCAATTGTCATGTTTCATAGTGGAAGAGATCCCCAACAGAAAATGAAATCAATGACTCCACTCAAGCATATGCTATAAAAGACCTTAATGCTAAAAAAAGGCTGGGTTCACAAAGACCCCAAGAATCTAAAACGAATGACCCAATCATGATGAATTGTGATATACCAGTACTAATCTGGGGTACCACCTGCTGCACCACATTCCACCGCTGGCTGCGCCCTTTTTGCTGGTGGCATCGGCATCAGAGTGGGTCTGGATCCAAGCTGGCCTCCGGGGCTGGTGGTGTTGATCGAGACAACTGTGGGTCTGCATACCAATCCTCCACAACGTGGATCAGTTTGATCATAAAAATCAAAAAAACATGACCGATCACGCAATCTGAATATCCTCATAAGATTTTGATTTTATATATTGATCAATTGATCATGTTCATTTGGGATGAAGATCTTAGAATATGGCACCACTGGATCGATCACGGGGTGATTGGACTAAGGGTTGGGCCCATGCTTATATCATAAATACATGCATTACAAACATTTATAAAAATAATATGAATACCAAACATGCATGCATACGCATGCATGATCCATTGCATGCAGTGGTTCCTGCATAAAATTGTACCATGTTGAACTCGCTTACGCACCCTTTAGCTGTTTGGTTTGATCCCTTGTAACTCCCTCACGTGACTTGGACCAGCCATGCCACGGCAGCCAAAACGTAATGCAGCCGCCGACCCTGACAAGCCGGCCTGCGATGTGGAGTTGCTTAGCAGGGAGTGGAAGCAAGCGCCTGCGGTTCGGCTGGTTGCAGTTGAGGCAGACCGTCTTTTGGTGTCACCGGATGGGAAGGGTGAGTCCATTAAGATCTGCATCAAGCATGCTGTTCACAACAAGTTTGCTTTGATCCCTGTTCTTGAACGTATGGCAAAACACCCCAGCCATCCGATTCCATACATCAAGCCACTGGCCAAAGAGAGCCCCAGCTTAATATATATATGGATTTAAGTTTTTTCTATTTCACTTTCCCTTTTTTTCATCTCATGCATGCAGTATCTTAATTGCATCCACTATAGCCTTAATTAAGAAATTTAAGATCGATGCTTTATATATAAGCCAGAACTCCAAAAGATCCAAAAAACAGCAGCCCATTTATCTATGTAAGGATCCATCTTTTCCGGAACAAGATGAACTTAGTATTGCAAAAGGACAAGATCAAGCTTGATGCTTGGGCTGTTCGCTCTATGTGCGTCTTTGTCAAGATGAAGACTCATAAGAAATTGGGTTCGGTAGTGCCTTAGCTTGAAGTTTGTAGCATTCTTTTTTGAAAGTGTAATTGTGATACCATAGATCGCGATCTATATATTTGTGTTTTTTTAACAAAAACCATTGGTGATACGTTTGGATATTTGGAGAAATTTAGGTTAGAATGACACTTCTCCTTCCCCAGAATTCAAACTATACTTATATGCATGCATATATATAAATATATGG
>DF240900.1:181994-218245 GCA_000507305.1 Breviolum minutum Mf 1.05b.01 | reverse complement strand
TCTCAACGACACCTCTTGGCATCTAAAACATTATATATGTATAATCATTGGGCATTTCTACAAAACTTGATTTATATTCATATCTATTCATCTTTTTTACTTAACAACTTAACGTGACTGAATGACATCACGCCGGGTGCCAAGGATCCCGAGCACCCCGCCTTCTGCTCTTCGCTTTGACTCCTGCGTACTTTCTGCTGTTGGTACAACCTCAGTGCTGCCAACCGTGCCATGCGAAAAGGGGGGGTCAAAAAGGAGGTTTTTGTGTCACCGCATTTGATTTGATCATTTAGTTCGAGAAATGGATGTCATACATTGTAAATATGCAGAAACTGCAAAAATAATCTAAAAACAGTATATATAAAGTATATTGATCTTCTATAGATACAAACAGAAATATATAGGTATATATGTACGTATATGTACTATGTACGATATTGTATGACTATGTCACACAAAGATGCAAACTTCAACAACTTTCAACTCGGGTCCTCGACAAGGTTCATGTTATATCTGGCCACGATATAAATAAAATTATGCTATCAATATATCATTATGTGAATACATTTAATGTAAACATATGATATACCAAAATATCAAATGTACCATATATATAATTTAAAAGATATACATATACATCCAGTTATCCAGGGAATCTCTGAGATAGATCAAACCACCCTTTAAAAATGTTCGGTAACCACTCATCACTCACCAATCAGAATATCATGTCGAAAAAATGCCCATCCCCATCATCCCCTCAAAAAGTCACAAACTCACAGCTTCAAAATCATGAACTAGTTGGTCGTTTCAACCTATCTGAAAAATACTAATTAGTCAAATTGGATCAAATTGGATCATTTCCCCAGGTATGGGTGTCAATAAAAAATGTTTGAAACCCCCACCTAGCGAAACTTTCCTTTGAGGACTTTGTCAACTGAGCAACGTGATGGTTAAACCCTTGGCTCACATTCCATGAAATACTGGTTGGTTAATAGGGACCCTTATAATGGCTTATTCTCATCCCTATGTAACCTGTAACCAGGCAGTATAATCCCATGTATATTGCAAACCAACCGGGGTGAAATGATCACTGCTACTTCCGATATCTGTAAGGCTACCAAGAAAACTTCAGGTCAACATTACCTCATCAACCTCCTGGCAAGTCATATACCTAAACAAGACTCTCAAGGGCACCAGCTCGCCCCTGAAAATTCAATGCTTGGAAACCATGAAATTTCAGTCTCAAATGGCCAATTTTCCGAAAGATTTTTAGTCTTAGGGACGGTAGATCTGTCGTCAAGTTGCACACTAACGTCTAATAAGTGGTGGTATCGACCGAGAAAAAAATGACATAATCAAACATATCAATGCACAAGCTTTCCCATACCTTTCCCCAAAATGTAGGCTGAACATTCCTACCAGCTTGTTGACACGTTGCGAAAATCCATGCTTAAAAACAAATACAAACCATTTTTTAGGCTACAAAAATCTGCGAAAATCATGGTAAAAATGAAATCAGTTGAGTTGAGGCCATAAAAAACCATTGATTCATAACCGTTGATCCATGCCCATAGTATCCAATGGAACTGGTATGTTTACCCACATTTACCATAAAAATATCAACCCATGCATGTAGGTAAAAAAGGATGGTATGGTATGGGATGCGTTTTCATGGATCATAAACATCCGTGTTTTTTTTGGGCGGAATCCCAGACTCAAGTAAGAGCTCAACTCTTCGCAATAAAATGCTCTTCACCTCGGGAACTGAGGTTCATGGGGCCGAATCCCAACTGACCCGGACCCCTCAGTAAGTTGCGTTGCTAGGGCTACTAGATACCCAGGGTTTTAGGGGTCCGCCGTAACCCGTGGGTCCTGTTGGAGGGATTTCTTGGAAAAGAAGATTATTTAAAGCAAAAGATTGGAACATAGAATCACCTAAGGTACTTCCTCTATTGCTGGTGATCTTGAAGTTCATTTTAAGCAAAGTGCTCGGATTAAGAAAAAACGGTTGAAGCAACGAAATCTCCAGGGATTCCAAAGGGATGACTTTTCCGACTTTCCGGATTGGTAGTGTGTGTGTGTGTGTGTCAATCCTAACAAAAAAACACACAAACAACAAAACACATGGGAGGCATCATCTGAGCCACGAAACAAAAATTACGCCTTACTTTCCACTATACTGGCTGTTTAGTAAGGATCCTTATAATGATTTATTATAATGATCACCACAAAACTGGGGTAGCATACTCCCCTATATACCTTCAGAGTGTCATGTAATATAGAAAAATAAATATACACATACCGAACACTCAACGTATGGTATATTTGCCTACATTTTGATTATTGTTTTGGTAAACGTAATCAAATATACCATACATTGAGTCATTGAGTGTTTGGGTATGTAAATATCTTTATTTAGAATCAATCATAAGTTGTCTCCACGTCTTCGCAAACATTCTCCAAAGCTTCCAAAACATTTTACACTTAAAAAGATACAAGGTGTCTTCACACCATTGCCTCGCCAATTACACCCCCCGAAAACTAACATGACAATGGAAAAAACAAAAAACATTTGAAGATGCATCTGGTATAAAAATGGTGCTTTTCCATTGCCATGTTGTTAGTTTGCAGTGGGGTATTTATTGGGTACAAGAAACGGAGGTGGGTGCTGCAATCACAGGAGCCTGAAGGGCGGCATTCGGTTCGACCGAATCAGGATTTGTCAGAGGTGATGGCTGGTCAACCTACCCTCCCCAGGCCTTGTTCAGGGCTTATTAAAATCAGTAGTTTCCCTTGATAAGGCGTTCTTAAACATGCATTTCCGAGGGGAGTACGCTAGGGGGGGGGGGTAGGTTGACCAGCCATGAGTAAAGACATCCCATTACATCGATCTGTCATGAAAGAAATCTTCTCCAGTAGAAAAGGACCAACAAATCATCCCTCACCCCCTCAAAAAACCGAGCCAACCATGAAGCTAATCCCCCCCATTTTGCTTGGGTATTCAAGCACACAACTGGTTGATTTTTGAGATTGTCACCCTAATACGCTGGTTTGGGGGGGCTCCAAAAAAATTTGGGTACACCCTGGCAAAATGAAAGGATGGAACCCTAAACTGGAGATGGATGGAAGATGACTTGCCGGATCTCAATTGGGTGATTGTTAGATGAACCAGCCGTTAATTTCCAGGGTTGCAACTTGTATACCACCTTATCTTTTGTTGATTTTCTCTCTGAACTTTCCATTTTTTCCTATTTCTTTTGTTAATCACACCTTTCGGGATGTTACAGATTACAGATGTTTCAGTAAACTTTTCTGTGACAAAGACCCAAATCAACATCAACAAGCCATTCACACATACACTACTATATAGTATAACACTACCTCATTGACTAGAGAATCATAAGCAACAAAAGCACTTGCAACTGAAGAGACCTCGCCTACAAACACCATCTGTTTCTATTCAAGGGACAATAGGGTGTACCGATGGTACTTATTGCGTTCTCTAGTGATTCTCGGGGATTACAACCCATAAATACCCACTTTTTGTAGGGCTTGTATATATATACACATATATATATATATATATTGGGATTTCCCATAGGGGTACGTTGGTAAGGGGACATCCAACTATCCATCTTCAGGTCATCCGTATCCTATCCGGCTTCCACCCATGGAATCCACACCTTGCCACGCTGTGCTGCTTCCAACTTTTGAAGCAAGGCATGGCTTGCCTGTACCTTGTGGGGAAAAAGCTTGCTTGAGAGAACCTCAACATACGTAGAACCCAACTGACATCTCTTTTTTGGGGGTTGACCTTGCATTTTATGGGTCAATTCTTCCAAAATATGGGTCATTAGGGTTCTAGGTAAGCCGGGGTGGCATACCCCAAGCATCCCTTTTCACCACCAACGGCCCAAGGAATTCCGAAACAGAAACTGTTGGTTGCGGGGTTTGGGGCATGTTTCAAGGGTATGTTGGAAAATTCTTAGGGGTTGACGATTTTTGCCTATTGCTCGATTTGCTGAAACATTTTTTTGTGGGAAGCCTTTGGGGACTTTGTTGTTGTATAAAAATGAAGCTTTCTTTTCTTAGTGTAGCTGGGTGGGGTGGAAGATTTATAAATTATTAATGAATATAGATATATACATGTATATATGTATTTTCTGAACAGAGGTCTAGATATAAATAAATATGTAGATATATGTAGATATAAGTATACACTGCAAATCTTGATCTAATGTGAGTTTGAATGGATCAAATCAAATGTCATTGCGCCAATTGAAAGGGGCAAAGTGCCATTTTACTATTTGTAGGTACTTATGCAACAACAAAGGTCAAAAAGTCAAGTTGAGATATCATTTGGATCTACACCCCACCCAGAATGCTAGTCACCACCAGAATGATCATATACAGGTTTAGTAGGGGATCTCTTCATTTGCCACTGTTACTGTGTTAAACACGTAGATCCAAAGAGATACCCACGTCCCACGTTTTCCCATTGCACAACTGGAACCCGCCTGACGGTGGAATTCCAGGGTCAACACGGGCCTCGGAGCTGGGGGACAAAACAAGGCTAGTTGGTGGTCGAACCAACCCAGTTGAAAGATATGCTCGTCAAAAATTGGGAATCTGCTATCTTCCCCAGTTTTTTTTTCGGGGTGGAAAACATCAAAAAGATTTGGAAGTTTCGCCGCCTAGAAAGTCATGACATTTTTTTGGGGGTGGTCACACATTTTTGTCAGCACTCAATTCCTCTGCCTACGCCTGTGGGTCTCCTGAGGTCAGAAAGTTCCGATCTTGCAAAAGCGATTCTTTTTTGTTACTTTGAAAGCGAGACGTTTCTGGCAGAAATTGGGGCAGGGATTATATACCAAATGTTTAGTAAGTATAAAACAATTGACAAAACAATTTTAGAACATTTTGGTTCATCAACATGTTTTTTTTTGGTGTTTTTTAGTTCAGGTGTTCCACAAATTTTCGCCCGTTGACCGAATCGCTTCACCGAGAAACCGAGGAAGCACCGGTGAGGAGAAGCGCTCTGCCAGCACGGCACGTGACCTGAGATCGGTCAAACATGGCTGGAAAATCCACACCTTTCCAAAAGGAAATATATCTATAGGGATCCAATCACCTTGTGAGAATGGGTAATGAAACCTCAATACTATGCTGACAAGGTGATTGGACACCCTAATCATCATCTGAGCATATGACTGGATTCCTAGGAATATACATATATTCATATTCTTCATTTGGAAACTTTTCCACCGCCATGTTTGATTGTTTGAGGGGTAATGTTGTTTTGAGTTGCTGCAATGGTAGATGTTACATTAAATCTTGCCATTCGAACATAGGTTTAGTATGATTTAGGAGTGATACCCGATTTGTCTGGTAATTCAACATCGATGCCTGGAAAAAATCTGCATTTTATAGGCTATTTACCAAAATCCACAAAAAGGAAGCGTTCTATTGCTATAATAAATCATTAGTTCATATAGTGGAGGGCCATTGGCTTGGCAATATAGTAGAAGCTCCATAAACGTGGCTATTTTGCAGGGGATAGTTGGATGTACCCCCCAACCAATGTACCTTTAAATGGGAAATCCCTATATCAGCCCTTCAAAAAGTGGGTATTTCTGGGTTATAATCCTCAACAATCCCTAGGTACACTGTTACTTGGAGGATCATCCCAGTTAGTAAGTAGTGAGTAACCCCCATTTATAAGCCATGAATTCGACCACTTGGAAGGGGTCCCACAACCCTACATAAGGAACTTACGATCACCATGGTTATTAACCACTTACAAGTCCTGGGATGATCCTCCAAGTAGGGCTACACCCCACCCAATTGTCCTTTTGATTTCTTGCAGCTGGGCCCGGCCCAACATGTCCAGCAAGGCGGAAGGCATACATGCACAAACCAATCTGGTCACAACGCCAAAGGACAAAGCGGAGATTGGGGCAGCAACTCTTGAGACTTAAGCTGAGAAGACGGGGCAATGTTTTTTTTATATCAACGGAAGTCGAAATAAAAGTAAGTATGAGACACTATACTCTGGCGCCTACATTTTCACAATATGTATGTATAATATATGTATATGTAAATAAATATGTATATATATATAAATACATTATGATGTTTTTGTATTCATTCATAAGCATTTTAAGGTGCAAACTGGCTGCAAAGGATTTTCTCTTAGAATGAAAAGAAGGAGAAATCCAAGATGGAGATGTAGTATATCAGAAGTTAACATGAAATAAAACAAGCAATAGTCGCAAACATAGAGGTTTGTAGGTGATTTGTTTCCTTTTGGGGCCTTTTTCGGGTTCCAGCCGTTAGTTTTTGGGAGTGGGCGTGTTTTCCAAATTTTGCTGTTCCGCCTATTGGCATCCGCAAGGAGCAATACCAAGACAGGTGCGATCACTGTTGTCTTTCCTTCGCCCATGAGCATTTGCTGACACCTGAGTCACTAACAACTAACAAAAAATCGACTTATGACATGCCATGAAATACAGGTTGTTTAATAGGGATCCTTATAATGGTTCATTATAATCCCCACATAATTGGGTAGTGTTCTAAACAACCCAGAGTTTCTTTTTTTCATTTGCTGACACCTTGGGATGTGCCTTCATGGTATTGAACTGAGCACTGATGGTGTTGAAGCATCTCGACAAAAAGGAAGGAAATTGGGGTAAGATGCTGTCAGCTTCATGGAAAAGAATGAAATTGATGGAACATCCTGTTGCAAAATCCTTGGTCCAAAAAGGGTTCGAGGCCATTCCTTTTAAACGGACATACCATGAATTACCCTTCCTGAAACTAACAGTTCGGACCTGAAAATAGCCCATCCCAAAAGGATCCAAAAGGAAATTGCATCCGGGGGGTAGTTCATGGGGTGAATGCAAGTTATTGATGGTTACTGAGATTTACTGCACCCCATGTTGTTTCCGTGACATTGGAAAGTAAAGATTAAATCAGGATTTCATACAAGACATGTCATATTCCTGTTGCTGGGAGTGGGCGTGTGTCAAGATAGAATCTATCTCACGACCTCCATAGGGATCGTCATGGGTTTCACCCCACCAGCAATTATTTAATTAGTTAATTGAGTCTATCTATCTCTCTCTCTCTCTCTCTCTCTCTCTCCATCGCCGTCTCAATGAGTCCAGCCGGTGGCTGAAGGCGAGCCAATGCCCGAAACAAGAAGGACTTAGCTAATTGACTACAGTAATCAATTAGCTAATTTAGTTACACTTATTTTACGAACAAATTAGGATCAACTACGTAAATAAGTGATAACTCAAGGAATCTAAACTACTGTAACTTAGTGATATCATAAATCAATTGCTTTAGATTCCTTGCAGGGAATGATATGGTCGTATCATCAAACATCATTTCAGCTACCAAAAATGTAGGAATCCTCACCTATGTAAGTATTAAGATGTCAATTAACTACTAGACTATAACTTAGATCTACCCCCCACCCAGGATGCCAGTCACCACCAGGAATATGAGATATTTTTAGGATCGGGAATCCCAACCTGATCCTGGGTGAAGGGGTAGACCAAAACTCTAACAGTTTACCACTGAGCCGTACAACCCCCTTCAAGCGCCATTTCAACCAGCAGTTCCCGAAACTGGTGGCCCCGGACACCGAAGTCCCAGCCTGAAACCGAGATTTACGGCCCGGCACGAAAAACTGCCCGACTGCCATTGAATCTGAAATGAGCAGTGGTCAAATAGAGGGGGATAATACTACCCAAATATATGGGGAATATAAGAAGCCATTATAAGGATCCCTATTAACCAACCAGTATTCATTGGGTTGTGACTTGACTGGTAGCAAGCCATCTAGATAGCGATTCTAAAGTTGATGTACGTTTTTTTTGTGCCCCCCAAATTAAAACATCTTTAGCACTTTGAGTTAAACCATGGAAAATGAACGGCTGGAACCCAACAAAAAGAGGTTTGGAAGATGATGTTCCTTTTCAATCTGGGTGATTGTGAGGTGGTTTGAGCCCTTAATTTTCCAGGGCGTACATGTTTTTTTTTTCACACACCTTGAAGTTGTGTATCTCTGCGAAAAACCATCCCAAAAACTCGGAGATAAACATCCAGGAAACGGCCTTTGTCGGGTTGTTGTTCATATGTAGTGAGGCCGTAGTAATGATGAATTACCTTAAAGGATCTTGGGAGGGTCAACAAACACACAGCAAAAAACACACTGGTTCACAGTGAAGAATTATATCATCTTTAAAGGTCCCTTAGTAAAAAAAAATAATATCGAATCTCATTTGTCTCAAACCCATGCCATCCCATGTAATCTTTATGGTAAATTGTAGGTTTAAATGTACCAGTCCCATGGATCCTATGTGGGAATCTACCCTTGTGATTCCCAGGGTTTTACACGAACGGCGGGTTTGTTTCCCCACACCTGTGCACTGGCCATAAAGGCTTGGAGGAGTTGCACCTGACCGATGCTGGCTGGACCGATGCTTCAGACATCCGGATGAGTTGATTAACCAGTTGAGGTTGGTAATATCTTGGGAACTCACATATCCCCAAAACGAACAGCAAGTAAAAGCCCCTGAAAATGGGTCCAAACGCCCCAAAAGGAAACGAGAAAGTATGGAAAACCATCCATTTTCAGGGGATATGTTAGTTTCAGGGAGGGTAACATATCCTCATCCAAAGGCACTTTTGAGTCGATGATTTTCCTTTTTCCAGTGCTGGCATATATGTTAGTTTACTGGAAGGTACTGTAGTTTTATCCAGAGTTTATCCCGTTATTGACAAGGTTTCATACATGTTCACGGGGGTTGTGTGTGACTTCTTCCATCAACAGTGCTGTAAGTTTGGATTTGCTTACAAAGTGGGCCCAAAAACCAGTTCCAAGTAGGGACCCATAACTCCACTTATAGCAGTTATTTCACCCCACCCATTTAGGCATATTTATTCTCGGCCATTGACAGGGGCCCCATAACTCCATGTATAATTACTAAGGGCCCACCTTGTAAAATGCTTGGAAAAAATACATATATTGGTTCAATGGTCCCTAACCATATTACAAACCGCAAAGAATAACCAACTGAACAAATCCATGAAAAAGGGACAATTGAAATCCATATAGATCATCACATCTTTGCCTCAAATACCGACCCCCCCAAAATAAAAACACTTAGCCTTCCACCTTCCGCAAAACCCCCCAAAAAAACAACAGCCAATACACATACACACATCATGCTCCGGCTTACCACACCCCCAAGCCCAACAGGCCTGCGATTTGCGTAGCATGATGTTGCAAAGGAACTCAAAAACCAAGAGTCGAGGATCAAAGCTCATGTCCCGACCTGGAGAGAAAGAAACTACGCCAGGTGTCATGGGGAAATGATGAAATGACCTGCCATGTTTTCCTGCTACACTTGAAAAAAAAAACTAACCTAGCACCTGGCAGGAGGCCTTTCCCAAAAGGAAACTCATCGTCCAACTATCCATTTTCAGAGGTAAACTCGCTGTTCGTTTCAGGGAGTGCCATGTTTTTCTTGGATTAATCTCAAGTCCCTTTTTTTCTGCCAGATGCGACTTTTTGAAAACTTCGCGGTACATATAGAGATCCAGATCTCCAAATCGCTCGCGGTCACCCCGGGTATCACCAGCAAGCATTTTTTATGGGGATGGGAGATTGATGACAAGGTGGGGCTACTCAATTAACCCTGGAAGCTGGATGCAAAATGATCCAAAATCAATGGAAATTGACCTGTAGAAAAACATATCATGCTCAAAAAATTGAAGAAAACATTGATTTAACATGTATTATGATTTAACATGTATTACTGGAACCAAGCAGTAAGACTGACATTGATTTACAGTAACATGATTTACATCAAATTTCACCCTGGGAGAATGCAAGGCAACCTTTTGAATCAACACTTTCCGGCTAACACGGCGCGTTTTGCTTTAGGATCTTCCATCAGGGTGAAGTGGCTAGAATTCACCGATTTTTGTATGAGCATCACAGTTCATCATTCACCAGCAAGATTGATATGTCCCAAGACTAAACCAAAACTGGTGAGCTACTGTTGATGGAAGAAATCCGGCTAACCAGTTGAGGTTGGTAGTTTATCCCATTATTTACCAGGTTTTATTCATCCCAGGTGGTGCAGGATTTCTTCCATCAACAGTATTTCCGTATAGTTTTCCTGTGAGGAAACTTGACTTTTCTTGACCGGCATGCCTCCGATGATGGATTTCTATCTATTGCGATTTCCTGAGTTTGGGCACTATGAGAAGGCAAAGACATGGCCAGCACCGCAAGCTCACCCATATTTGATCCAAGAGACGTTAAACACGTCATTTCAACCAATCATAGTGAAAACACTCTCTTACCCAGTTCTGTTTGCTTCATCTTATTTCATGGTACTTTTACTAGTTGGTCATCTCAACGAATCTCGAGATATATTTGTGAGTCAAACTGAAGGGAAAAACATTTTTGGGGGATGAACATTCAACAAATGGTTGAAACCACCTACTTAGTTAACAATACAAAATCACATGGATACCTGGTGATTTTTTCTCATCCCCCCGAGAGGTTCCACCTGATATCAGGTGACGTTCCTCACCCAGTTGCACTGCGACCTTTAATCAACATCGGGGGCGTTAGGAGCTAATGTCAGGGGGCGGATGCATGTCATATTACGTTTGGGTGTGGCGCCCTTCCCCAGTGACAATGGCAAATAATAAAGGTGTTAGGTTGTGATTCCCTACTAAAAAACACATAAAAACATTGTATTAGTGACAATTGTGATATGCGTGTAAAATATTGATACTCCAAAATTTGGAAAAGGAAACAATTATCTGGTTGGTGGTTTCAACCCATTTGAAAAATATTAGTCAAAATTGGATCATTTCCTCAAATAGGGGTGAAAATGAAAAATATTTGAAACCACCACCTAGATTATAGTTACATGTTGAGTATCTATTTTATAACCTATTGACTTCAGAAATGTTTTTTTGATTTACCCCTCAACCTTTCTGGATGGATGGATGCAACAATCGTCACCGCCAGGAATATGAGACATCTTTAGGATCCCGGGATCCCTGTTTTAACCTTCACACTTTGCCACTGTTACTGGTTGCAGGAGCGGATCCAAAAAAAACTTAAATTGAGACTGTTATATGCTGAGTATCTCCAATATATATATATATATGTAAATATAACAAAACAAAAAAACAAACACATTCACCTTCGTGAGGGGTATGTGTATGACCAAATTCCAGTATAATATTTCACCTCCCTCCCTTTACCAGCACCAGGCCAGCTGCATGCCCAACCTGATGCTGCACGTGTCCTCTTGTCTCAGTGAAACATCTAAAAAATGACAGTGGATCATCTCATATTAGAGATGTTCTACAGCCACAAAATCGGATTTCAAAACGTCGTCTGCAAAAGATCTATCGTCCCCACAGATCATCAGCGTTCGCCATTTCAAGAATCCTCCCACAGATTGGCCAAAAATTCGTCACTCCATGGCCATTGTGTGGTGTGAGCCCTGTGAACCGATTCGACGCCTGATCACGAAAACGTTGTATTTCCCCAACTACCGCCGATCTGGGCGTCGCTGCAGAGACCCTACGTGTCCTGAGGCAGGTGGAGGGCCTGCGCCACTGCGGTGGTGATGCGCGGCTGCTCTGCGCGGCTCCTCCGCGCGTACAAGCCGACGTGGAGAGGCACAAAGCCAGCCTGCGCCCACCACTGCGCAGCTGCGGAAAGGCTGCGTTAGAGCCGATGTCGATCTTGTCACGATTGGCCTGAGCTTTGGGAACTTTTGCTGGCTGGCATGGCGGTCCTTTTGACATTTGCTTTCTGTACGGTGCAGCCCCAAGCGTGGCAACATCGCTGCGGGCTTCTTTGAGGGGAGCGGCTGCCTCGACGTCCACCTCCAAATCCGAACCTTCCTCCACCCAGCCGCTCCACAGATCACCCTCCTCGTCCTCGTAAATGCCTGCATCCTCCTCGCTTTGGGTCAAGGACGTCCTCAAACTGGAGCTGCGCTGTGAGCTTCGCTTTTCCAGCGTGCAATGCTTCAACGAGCTCCTTGCTGGTGCTACATCTTCCACGGCGCATGTTCGGCGACTGTTACTTGAACCAAATGGGCTTCTCCGGGTGGCAGGATCCGCGTGGACCGCTTTCAGCAGCAACATGACTTGTCCGCCGACTTGAACAAGCCAATGGAACCAAGGCATGTGTGGCTGTGGCTTCAATGATGCCCGGTTCGAGATCCATCGCCGGCGGGATATACATCTTCTTCACTTCTCTCACGCGCAAATGATTCAACACCTGGTGCTGCAAATATTTCACCAACCTAGGTTTCCCTGAAATTTCCCTGAGACACATTCAAAAAGGGACCCGGCCGGATACTTTCCATGAAATACTGGTTGTTTAATAGGGATCCTTATGATGGTTTATGATAATCCCTATGTTACTGGGTAGTGTATTGGGCCCTTTTTTTCATTGCTCCAACACAGGGTCCCGTTGGTTTTTCGGACAGGTCCCGAACGGCACGTGCTTGCAAGGACACAGCCATGTCACTGTTGGCGGCTTTCCCCTTCTCCTGGATATCCACTGAGGATATTTTTTCGGAAGGAACAGGCCCATCCCCATGGATTTTCCACAGGAATACACCCCCCGAAAAGGAACGAATGACTTGCTGGAACATCAGCATGTTTTCCATGTTCATTTTAGTTTCTAGTTGGTGGTTTCAACCCATATCATAAATATTAGTCAAATTGGATCATTTCCCATATGTAGAGGTGAAACCACCGCCCAGTGTTAGTTTTGGAGGGAGGGAAAATATTCTGATGATTTTTGTTGGATCCTTTTTTGGACTACACTTTTACCTGGCATTGTTTCAACCAGAAAATGCCCAAACAAATTTTGACAAAGGTGTACGGGAGGCATGAGGTGAATGGGATGTCCCATTCCCATGCAAATTATGACGCTACAATGTGTGTCCTACTAGTTATAAATGGAGTTATCACCCCTAGAAATGGAAAGGGGTGACTGGGTTATAACCTCGGACCTCTTTAAGTGGATTTGTAACCCCAGTTATATATGGAAGTGGAAAATGGTGATACCGTATCTAAAAGGCAACCACTATTGAAAAGTGACCCCTTTTTTGTTCACCTTCCAGGATGATTTCTTGAGGAAGGGTATGCAATGATGTTTGTTGATATTTTTGTTGGCATTCCAAAAGCACCAAATTTCCTTCATTGATCCCATGGAGGTTTTGAGGACGTTTTCTCACCTCAAAGAGTTGTTCCAAGGACCGTTGGACCCGCGCCACCTGCGGCAAAGGTGGGGGGCTACGACGTAGAAAAACAAGGGGTACCTCCCTAAAATTAACAGCTTGCCCCTATTTCCAGGGGCGAGCATTTAGTTTCAGGGAGATCTTTCCAAAAACTAAGATGGAAGCTTAAACGCATGAAAGTTTGGTATGATGATGTTGATTTTTTGAAGTTGTATGTTACTTTTTAGCTTTCGGGGGGGTAGATGCAGAGAAATACGCCATATGTATCAAGTAAGTGGGGATGAATATCTGGGGCATGGAAGATCTTTGGTACAGGAAGTGCGACTTGTTTCTCAATGTCTATCAGGAATGCGTGCAACCTCTATTGTTTTGCAATGCCACCCAAACGACCAAAAGGACAGCAGCTCGTCACGTAGTCTACAGTTTCATGATGTCATCACAAAATTTGGGGAATAGGATCGAAAACAATCAAACAACCACTTCAATCAACATCGCTCTCCAGTAAGGCATATGTACGGTAATCTCCCTGATCTTCCAACTCTCGTTCCTCAGCTTAAAACTTTCACACGGTTGGGATGACTTGGAATCACAAGCACTTCGCTAGGCGAAGCAAATGGAACCATACTCACTGATGTATTTGAGAGATGTTGAGACTAAACCCTGGAAACTAAATATAATTATAAATAAAGATACCAAGAATTACAACGTTGTGACATGGGAAAGGTGGTGTAGTCAAACTTCTTTACATGGAAAGCATTGGATATCCATATGAAATTTTCAGTGAAAAAAAGGTGGTTCAAATGAAGGAGGCAACGGAAAAAAAAATCACAAGTCTCCATCCTTGATGCCTGCCTGTCCCACACGCACAGTGTAGAGCCTTGGTGGTTTGATTTCGTTGATTCGCGTTTGCTTTCACGCAAAGGTCGTTGAAGAACATGCGATTGCATATATCTCAACTATATTTCACTAATCATGCAAACTATCTAAATCATCTCAACTGAATTGCACTACATACCCCAAAAAATCCAAAAATGGTTTCATAAACGCTCTCTCTCTCTGTCTCTCTATCATTCAACATATCCAACTGTGAAGAACACAAAATGCTATGACTTTGGCCGGTCACCTGGGTCAGCAGCCAACAAAAAGTCCAGCAGCTCAATGCAGCCAAAGTGGCAAAACGCTGGCGACCAATTCCCACAGCCTTTGGGGCTTTTGGAACTCATGGTTGGTGTTTTCAACCCATCCGAAAGCCCATAGTCTAGAGGTTTCCTGTTAACAGTGCCCAAATAGGCCCAAGGAGAATTGTAACCCATATTTCGCTCGTGGGACTCTAAAAATGAAAAGAAATGTTATGGTCATTTGCTGGCAGTGCTTCTGGATACATCTAAAAAGTGTATGAATAAAAATGTGTATTATACAAATACATGTTACGGCAAAATAAATACGTATTTATCATATTTAACTGATTATATACTATTACTATGATAATTCATGAAAGAAGATGGGCTAGGGGTAAAGTTGCGCACTGAAACGTGATAAAAACACCCAGGCTGATACCACAGTGAAATTTGCTATTTTCTTCTGTTAGGTATGATATGATGTGTAAGTTCTCCTGAAAACACACACAAAAACATCAAATGCCAAACATCCCAAACAATCTGCCATCTACAAACTGCGGGAACGTTTTTTTTTAATACCAACCATACCCCAAAACAGTTTTGGACCACTACTCCACCGTTTTCCGGTTTTCCTAAGCTTCCCCGCTTGGCCATGTCCTTTTCTCCCAAAGACCTCAGCCATTTCAAAGATGGAAACGGGATTGGTGATCACGTAGGTGTCCACCAATACCTAAAAATTCATCTTCTGAAATGCAACAATTCGCTCACCTGAAACAGGTCAGAAATATATTCATTTCAAACATCTGGAACATGTTCACAGCCATGTTTCTTTACATCTTCCTAGTCGCAGCAAGAACAACTTGTGAACTAGAGTTTTTTCTTCATTCTATGAGCGGTGTGTTTCGCCCTTCTCTGTGTCCTAGCAAATTCAAAAGAAAAAAACCTCAAGCCTTGCACTAAAAACCAAAGGTCCGAAAAATGAAAGGTGTGAATCCACTTCAAAAAGTTGTTGTTGTTCTTGTTGTTGTTGTTGTTGTTGTTGTTGTTGTTGTTGTTGTTGTTGTTGTTGTTGTTCCTTCTTTCCAAGGGTGTCCCTTCCTTCCACCACCTATTTCGGGTGCTCCCCACGCCGGAAGGACGGCTCGGAGCTTTGTGAGGGATGGTGACCTTGTCCGGTCCGAGCTGCAGGGGCGGGGGGAAGGTAGATTGACCCAGAATTGCCAGTGGAAAATGATGGTTTTAAGGTTTTAACCCAGAACCTATGTAGTGATGAAACTCCGAACCCAGAATCATTTAGGTTTATTAAGTTTATGGGTGTAATGTTTGGGTTGGAAATATCTCTTTGTAAATTTCATACTTCAACTATCGCTAGTTGGTGGTTTCAACCAACCCAATTGAAAAATATGCGTCAAAATGGGAAATTTCCCTAAGGGTCGGGGTGAAAATTCCAAAAACATTTGAGTTGCCACCACCCAGGACTTCTTTGAGCACATTGAATGCAAGGATGGGCATTCACCAAATGTTCAGGCCATTTCTCCGAGTTGTTTTTTGCCGGAAAAAAAAACACGTCCACCACATGAAGTTCGTGCCAGTCCCTGGGTCCAAGGAAAACTAGGGTTGGTAGGTAACTAGTACCATCTAGTAAAACTAGAAGGCTCAGTCAAATCGAAATGAAGCCTCCCGTTTTTGTAGATGCAGATCTTTGCTATTGAGGCAAAACGGAGGAAGTATCATCCAGTTCTGTAACAAATTGCTGGGCCACAATAAGTATAGAAGTAATACATGCATCACCAAAGCTACGTGCCTTCAGAACTTCATGTTTTCATTCTCTTTCATTGAAGTACCATGAAAATAGAGACTTCATGTTGTGAACCTATCATCTTTGGGGAAACACCACACACAGCCAAGGGACTGATGGTCTGCCATCAAAGCAGTAACCAAACTGCACAAACCTGGCTGGGTGTCGAGGTTTGTTATCCTATAAGATGGAGTTGGGATGTGTTCAAAAAATCTACACCCCAGAAATTTAACATGGAATCTGAAAAGAAGTCCATGGAAAAGGAGATTCCTTTTGGAAACCATCATTTTCAGGTTCCATGTTAAATTTCGGGGGAGTATCCTGAAAAGAAGCCAAGAAGAAGTGGTGGGAAATAACAAGACTCCAGTCCTAAAATTGCCCCCCGGATTGGGATGGTGTATTTTGGCCAAAAATCCCACCGTATTAGTTGATACTGGTTGATGGTTCAGAAATCCCAAACAACCACCTGGGATGTGGTGCAAACCCTGTAATTAAATAACGGGATAAACTACTTATCCACCGGCTAGCCGGATGTCTTCCATCAACAGTATGCGAAGGGATTCAATGGGTTTTCATATGAAACACCTGGTGTAGGATCACTTCCTTCAATACTTAGCAGCTTGCTCCCCGTGGATGTCACCAATAAAAACGCTCGGTTTCTCACTGTTGATCGGATTCCCCTGTTCCGTTCCCCCCCCAAAAAAAAACAAGTTGTTGCCCTCATAATGTGGGGTGAATTCATTATAGATCACCAACCTGAACCAACCTTGAAACACGCCTCACAAGAAAACACCCCCGAAAACGAACGAATGACAATTGCTGGAAAGTCACCTAAAATGGTATTTTCAAATGGTTGGTTTTCCATTGTCATGTCAGTTCTATGGAGGATAACCATATATCTTTGAAAAAAAAGGTATGCCTTCAACCCCCCCGAACTTGTGCACCTAGGCGTGGTGCAATACCACAGGCACGACGTAACCAGTCCACTGCCTCGGTACCAGGAAGTGAGACCGGAGTACATGACCAAACTGAGTGGGTTTGGAGTTCGTATCATGAAAACAAAAACAACAACACTCAAAAACTCCTTCCACTGAATATTTGGGGGTAAGAAAAAAATCAAACTATGAATATATTTTTGGTCTGGTGGTGGTGTTAGCCGGGTCCCCCCCAAAAAGTAAAATCCACTGAGAACAACAGGCTGCGTTTTTGAGTCGTTAAGAGTCAACTTTATACGGTATCTTCCTAACTTTTCCGAAACGGATGCCGCAGTATGTCGGTGAACAAAAAATATTGCAATAGAATTTGAAACCGTACCCTCCCTGAAAACTAACAGCTCGCCCCTGAAAATGCATGGTTGGAAGACTACTTTCCTTTTGGGCAGGCCTCTTTTCAGGGGGATACTTTTAGTTTTAGCGAGTGTGCATTTTGGACGTGTCGCTCCTTTTGCTGTTTTTTTTTGAGATCTGGTGATGGTTGGCAAGTGCAGTCCAGGAAAGTAAGTGTGAAAAGGATGTTCCCATTGTTTAATGGCGGTACGGCAGTACTGTATTGGTTGTATCTGGAGGGCTTTCTTGTATTACACATCATGGTTGTACGATATGGTAATCTCACTACTGTCAAATCATATCGATTTTGCATGGCATGAGACGTAAGAAGATACCCAATCGTTCGGAGTCCACAAGTTGTAGCTATCCTTCAACACTTGGGGCTTATTTTTCTGTGATTTATCACCACCTCTTGAATTCAAGTTCCAGCTTATCGCTATGACACGTCTTTCTTGGCCCAAATGTCGGCTATAGTCAAGGCTGCAAAGCAACCAACGTGTCAAATCACTTAAAGATAGATTCCAATAAATGAAGAAATTTAGTAGTCAATGAAAAGCTCCTCCTCCGAAGGTTTCTCACATGAATCATCCCACATGGTTCACCTATTTTTGTTGCCACTTGACTCAAACATCTAAATTCAGACCCCATGGTACTTCGCAACTACGTATACCTTCCACGAAACTAACATATCCCACCTTGGGAAAAGTTAAAATCATCTTCAAAAGTGCCCTTAATAGAGGGTATATATTTTAAAAAATGAAACCACCACCCAGAAAAATGTCTCTCCCATCTAAGCTCCCCAAACGCCATCTTCATTGGCCATCTTCATCGCCGAGGAAATACTCTTCCTCATGCGCTGTACATCCTCCTGCCGTTGCATCTCCAAATCCTGTGAGAGCTGTTGTGCCTGGCTGGTAACAGCTGTTGGGCAAGATGTCATTTTTTTCCACTTGAAAAAACCTATGTTTTTTTCGAGGGTTTAAAAGGGGGGGGTTGGGTGGGGAATTTTAAAAATGGGAAGTTGTGGATTTCCAAGTTGTGGGTGGAAACCATTCTAATTTTGTGTGGTGAGAATGTGTTTGTGGCAAGTACACCCCTGAAAACTAAGATGACTGACTGGAAAATCCCCATGTTTAATAGGAAATGAATCTTCATGGTGGATATTCCATGGTCATGTTAGTTTTCGGGGGGAGTAGACCTTAGAATCGTTAGAATGAATGAAAATCTCCAAATTGTGTAGAAAGAAACTTGGAAAAGGTTCAGCTGAGTTGTGTGTAAGGATTCTATAAGATTTTGTGGTTTCTATCGGCCAGCACTCCATTCTCTATCGTCTCTCTCCCATGCACACTTCACTTCTCACACCATGGCAAAAACTAGTCCCAAGTATAAGTAGAGCTTCCAACTCATGATAGCAAATTTTGTCAAATTTGAAAAGACAACTTCCCCCAACTTTTAATCAAATAACATCAAAACAACCCCCCTCCCAAAACAACCAAACATACAATTTATCAACCCCCCAATAAATGATGGCTAGTCAACCTACACCCCCTTAACGTACCCCCCCAGAAATAAGGCCTTATTAAGGGCTCATTAACCATTGGTTTTCCTTAACAAGCTCTTAATAAGGCCTTATTTCCGGGGGGAGGTAGGTTAGGGGTTGACTAGCCATGATTAAATTCAGAAGACCAGCTGCAACATCCATCTGTTAACCGGGGATCCCTGGAGCCTTCTGCAAAAGCTTGGGCTCACCCAAGCTGTATGACTTTCGTGGCCTTGGAAACTTCAAGTAACCCGGCCGGATACGAAATCCGTGAAATACTGGTTGTTTAGATGCTAAAACTAACAGCAAACGCCCCTCAAAATGCTGGTTTCCAAGTTCGGAATCTCCAAATTTCCACGGGTGATTTTTTCAGAGGCTATGTTACTTTCAGGGAGTGGGATCACACCCCCCGAAAACTAACATGACTGGCTGGAAAATCCACCATGAATGAGTCGACGTATTTCCTTTTGAAAATCAGATTTTCGAATTAGATTTTTGGGGAAGTAAAAATAGATCTTGCAATATTGACCCTATCCTCCAGAAACAAATGGAAAATCATGAGGTAAGGAACCCGCCATCACATTACATGTATTTGAGTGCATGTCTTGGACGTATGAGGGGTGATAGCAGGAAATTCCGTTATAATGTAACTTTGATGTTTGAGGCGTCGATTCATTATATTTTTTCGGGATAAGGTGGGGATACATGATACATCGATACAACAATCAACTTAAGCTAGCTACTTAGCCTCATCCATTCCTTTAAGCATGTCTTTTCAATGTGCATGTTCGAAATCACTGTATTATACTACAGTCTTTGTGGGTAATTTTCTGAACTATTTGGAAAGATCACTAATGCTAGCAACGCACACAATGCCTGCATGATGCATCATATTTGTGGATCCCCTCAAATAAGCCCTTCCAAAAACAAACTGTGCAACCATATCTTTCAGAATACTGAAATAATGATGTGTTGCATGCTCTTTCAGCAACTATGTTAAATATCAACTTTACCACCTTTTTGTTGCGTACCAGATCTGCCAACAGATGGACAAAATTCAACATTCGATCTTTTCTGTGATACATCCTGGCACTTTTAACATGGAAACTGAAACATGAGTTGCTGGAGATACAAAAAATCCACATCTTCATTGTCAGCTTTCAAAACGCAAAGCAAGGGGGAAACTGCTTCGATCCTTCCCTGGCAACTAGAAAAGAACCATATAAAAACTCGCTTACACATCGTCGTTTGTATCTTTGCCTTCTAAAAAGATCCGGTCAAAGACTTTGTTGCCTAACATTTTGCATGATATCTCTGCCGTTTTCTTCCTGGGCGAAGCTGACTCCTTTGCTGCAACATCCAATTCACCGAGCAAACGATCCTGAGAAAGGGATGAACAATGGGGAGATGTATCGAAATGTTCGGTCAAAACTTACCTTATTTGGTGGTTGAAGCAATCCCTTCGAAAAATATGCTCGTCAAATTGGATGATCTCCCCAGGGATCGGGGTGAAAATCAAAAAATTTGAAACCACCTATAGCTACTATCCCTAGACATCCAAGTACCTTGTGAGGATCGGTGTTTGAACCCCGCAAACATCTCCCCAAACAGCTTAAGGGTTCCAAACACCCATCCTCACCAGGTATTTGGAGGATTGGGGATGTCTAAGGCGATTTTGTTTTAAGGGCCTCCACCTACAACTATAAAGGAACATTCAGACTTTTATTGGGGGGGGTTCATGAAAAATTCCTCTTAAAACTCATCTACCTTTACCTAGTCGAAACCTACTACTCCATATGCTCCATGAAAGGAATATTTACCTAAGTTTGGCTTATATCTATGGTGAATACAGATAAATATTCATATATTGACAGCAAAAAGGGTAGAGAGAACTATGTAGTTATCATAGAATTGTGGTTTCAACCCAGTTGAACAGTATTATTTCATTGCAGTAGTCACATTGGATCATTTCCCCCAAAATATGGGTAGAAATCAAGAAGGCTAATGAAAGCATCATTTAGACCAACTAGACATGGTTGACAAAATGATAACCAAATGAATTCACAGAAGATGCTGCACTGAAAAGGTCTCCTGCGTTTTGAATTGGTTGTTCATCTCTATGTCATGGATCATTTCACCAATTTTCTAGGTGAAGATCAAACAAAAAACACATGTTCGAAATCACCACCACCCAAAAGTTACAGCCCGCATACTTCACACACACTGATGTTTTCAAACGAAAGGAACATTCATCTCAAAACCCTTGTTACAGCTTTGGATCCAAAATCAATCAAAACTAGTTGGTGGTTTCAACCCACTTGAAAAGAATATGTTCGTCAAAGTGGATCATTTCCCCAGGGATCGGGGTGAAAATGCCAAGAATCTTTGAGATTACCACCACCTAGTACATCCGTGGATACAACATGGGGGTTCCAAAAAATAGGGGTACCCCCATTTCACACCCCTTTTAATGATCCTTTTTAGTAGGAAAACCCATGGGCCAGTTGGGGAAACCCACCATTTTTGGAAACATCCACATCAACCTTCCAACAGTTGGTTTCATCAACAAACATCGCTTCCCTCAAAAAACTCGGGTGGCCGAGTTTCCAAGGTGGCTCTACCAGCTGAAGCCTCCAGGAGTTCCACGAAAAGTGATCTTTTTTTGCGTTGGTAGGTTGATATGGGTGGTTCCCTAGATGGTGGTACCCCAAAAACACCCCAAAATGATCATTTTTAGTAAGAAAAACCAATGGTTGTTGGGTACCACCATTTCAGGAAACACCCATATAGGTTTTCCGCGTTTTTTTTTGGTTGCTATAATTTGTGGTGCATTTTTTGAAGAAAAAGTCAATCTTTCTTTGTACATGTGCATGATGTGCACCGTACTTCAACTTATACAACGTATTGCTTTGATACTTCCATTCAAGTTGAAAGGCAATGAAAGGAAGCCCTCTCCAAGCATGAATCCAAAACACTAAGATGTGCCGATAATCATATCTGATCAAAACCTGTGGGGGTTCCAAAATCGCTCCCTATTACCCATAGCACCCATGGGACTGGCATAGTTACCTACATTTACCATACAAATCAGCCATTCATGTAGGTAAATATACCTGTCCAACATGGACGCTATGGGTTATGGGATTGGTTCGGATTTTTAGATATCCCAATCGCTCCGTAAGACTCCCTCCCTTAAGTCCAACCATTCGCACGACGTCCGTGACCAGGGGACCAGTCCAGCCTTTCGACTCTGTCGTAAGTTTTGCAAAGCCTCGAAATCGGGGCACAAAGTTCTGCACTTTTTCAGCATCTTTCGGCGATCCCAACCAACGAGCCACTTTTGCCGATGATGCAAAAAAAAAACTTTGTTGTGAAGAAATTCCTAAAAGAATATTGTTTGGTAATAGACAAATTTGAGCACATCTTTTTTCACACAATTGTAGGTTTTCATCACCTTATAAACACTCTGGCCTGGAAAAGATCACATTCATCTCAGTAGTCTGCATCAAAGATTTCTGGAAAAAATGCATTGATTGCTTTGGTCAAAATATTTGTATCTACAAAATCTATATATATATATACTTCATGAATATATAAATACAATATCATTTTACATATAATATAAGCATGTGGGTCCTGCCTCAACACTGGTTCACAGTGGGTCATGTTTAATAGGATTCTCTTCATAAAAATCTACACGTTTAGATGATTTATATCCACTGCTACAGGGCTGCCACGAAGCATCATCTAAAGTGAGAAGTGCTTGATGGACTCCCAAGATAGACCCTGCAATGCCCGGCACCTTCCTGACAGCCAGTGCGCCTTGACCTGTCACGGTGTAAAGGCAAAAGTAGGATAGAGTTTAGACAGTCTACACCCCTGAAGTTTAACATAGACTCTGAAGAATGGTGGTCGGAAGTTGGAAGACGATCCTTTCCTATTGGGACCCGGTAACTTTTCAGGGGCGAACTGTTAAACTTCAGGTGGGTAAATCTTAATTTGCCAAATCGAGTGAGGTCAACGGTTAGCTTGCGGGGCCATGATTGGAGGGGTACTTTCCATGGAACTGACATGGTATTTTGCGGTGTCCTTTTTCGAAACGGAACTGTTTTGAAACCGCCATCCTGCGTCACTCAATCCATCCCTAAACCTTACCAGCTACACATTGATTTCTTTCTAATGGCCATCTCCACTTTGTGAAAGACGCTCTTGGTCTCCCGTATCCGGCGCATCACAAGACGACACCACGAAGAATCGTTGGGAATTCCTCTGGATGTTCCGACAACGCTCGTGGCAAGGTGTCCTTCCCCAACCTTGATGGAAAAACTCTTCGGTCATACTTCTGGATATCAGCATAGAAGCTCTCATCCAGAAACTTCGCCAAGGCGGCTTCATCTGCAAATCCTCGGGCCCAAGTTGGAAAGCCTTCGACGTGGATAAAGATCTTGCGAGCTAAGCCTTGGGTGCCATTGAGAGTCCATGAAAAGTGCCAGCCAGATTGTCCCATACCATGCTTCAAACTCAGCAGGTTTGGTTTGGTCCAGATTGATTGAGCCAAAAACATGGAAGCGGAAGTTCCAGTTCCAGCACTGTCTTGTAAAGGACTCTCACTAAAGTAAGCCGCGGTGGTTGACAATTGGAGATTACCATTGGTCCAGCCTGCGCTATAGTATAAGTTTGCCATTTGAATATGTGCGTTCCAAACGCCAGAAACCGGAGCGCAATGTTTGAGCGCCTGCAACACCAAATGATTCGGAATCTCATCTAAATCACCTTCGAGAAGTATGTCACTTGGGTCGTAGGAACTCGTGGCGGTTTCCCGCATCTCGGACTGCATGGCCAACCTCTGAGAGTTTTGCAAATCGTAGGCCTTGACACCTGCAGGGATCTGAGCTTTGTGGTATGTAATCTTTGCCTTCCATCGATCTAATTTTCCACTCTGTAAAATGGCAGGGAATTCATATGCCTTGCTTGCCCCTGTGAAGTCTTTATCACCTTCTACGATGTGAAACTCAGAAACTTCACTGCCCATCTCATACAATCGGAGCACCAGCTCTTCGACTTCAAATTTGTTGCCAAAAGCAAATGTGTCAATAATACGAGCAGGTACTGACCTATGCTTCAACTCGATAGGACCTCCGGCTTTGGTATTGAGCTGGAAGTTATTGCAATCAAATGTCCCCAAGTTGGAATTGTGACCTGAAGACCGGGAAGACCGGCGTTCTGTAGCAAGGCTAAGCAAGGATGAATCTTCCTCAACTTGACATTGCTCAACTTCTGTGAGCTCTTGGGCTGGGGCACTGATCTGCTCCTGCGTTCGGACCAGAGGCAAGATGTTGACCAACGCCGCCAACGCCACAAGGGCCAGCGCCACCATCGCTCGAAACAACGGACGGACGGGCGCCAAACGCTGAGTTTTGCGTGAGTTTTTTGACGCCTCCCGGCCACACATTGATACTGCGAAATATCATGTCATTGCCCCACCATCCCTGGTTGTCAAACATCAAAATGTCCATCATTTGACCAATGACTGAAAACAAAACCTTGGTAATATTGAAATATTGTTTCTCCTACATGGGGGTCGTACAAACCAATGAAGGAAAAAGGGGTAGTCTCTCTACACATACAGAAACCAACTGACTCCCATTTTGATTGCAAAACCCCTTCTTGCAAAACCCCTTCTTTTTAGGATGCCTATCCTAGACACAGAGGTACTCCCTATCCCCACGGTAGTTTAACAGCTCGTCCCTGAAAATTGACTGGGCCCCAAAGGGGAAAGTTTTTGTTGTCTTCCAGTCCCATGGCATTTTTCAGCGTCGAGCTGTTAGTCTGATTGGAGTGTAAATGAAGCTATTTTACCTTCAGGGTCGAGTTTCCTGAAATTTTCGGGGGAGTAAAAAAAAACGAAAAACGAACGGCTAGAACCTTGAAAATAACTCCCCGAAAGGAAAAGGAGAAACATCGACCCAACACCATCCAACATTTTCCACCTGACAATGGAAAATCACCAAATATTATTGTAGGAGATTACAATCGCCATTCATGGTTATTCTTATTCATGTTCCGTTTTCATATTTGGAAAGCCATCAAGGCCAACGTCCGGCATCCGAGCCTAGTCCAGCTTTGCCAGATTCCTGAAGGGGGCCGCACCGAACGCCCAAACGGGCAGACCACCACATCGAGATACGAGACATGTGGGTCACATCAAGCAGTTATCCACCCATCCAAAGAAGGCGAATCAAATCTCACTTCAGTGGCATGACAATTTCATGAAAAATATATATCAAATATTAATCAAAATAATTTGGGTTGTTCCCCTTCCCGACAAATAATAGCAAAAATAAAAGTCTATATAGCCTCTGTAAATAAAGAATATTGATAAATTATATAATTTCTCCTGATGGTGACTATTACTGGGAAGGGGACACACAACACCATACAATCATACCTGACATCGGATTGATGCTGGAAAGATTGCCTGCTGGACATAGTTGGCAGCCAATCTTTGCAAAGGCTTGGTGGCCAAGTCATTCCATGAGCGTTGAGTACCTACCGGCGTGGGCGACCCACCAAATTGCATGTGTGTATTTTTTGGAGTCCTGAGTAGGGCGGGGAACGTTTTCGACTTATTTCTACAGAGGAAAGTCCTTACGCAAAAAAAGATAGCAGAAGTAAACCAAGACTCAAAAATTCAACACGTCAGCAAACATAATGGCTAGAACATGTTCTTCTAGGTCTTAGGTACTCAACAGCTGTTTTCAAACACGATCAATTTCACTAATGAGACACGAAAAAGTAACCCTCTTACTTTCAAGTATATTGGTTGTTTAATAGGGATCCTTTATTTCAATAGGTGGCCTCTTTATTCCATGGTTTGTGTCCAGGAGGACCGTACCCCCAAACCTAGGAGACTACATTGACGTAATAGGTCATGTAAATAACTTTGTACATATCAAACATGAAACAAACATAAAATGAAGTTGACGTTAAGCTGCAAACAAAGTGCATTATATGAAGTATATTGAAGTTAAACTTGCATATCATGCATTTACTGCGGCACGGCCATCCTTTAGCTTTGACAGACACAATGGAATGAATAAGAATTGGTGATATAAGATGACAGTTGAGAAGATTATATGTTTGCAGGTTAAGTCGACACATTAATTGATATATGCGCTAGGTATGTTTAGTCAAAAAGCAATGTGGGAAACTTAGTTGCGTACATCATGTGTTTTATTTGTCATGTATGTATTGATCGATATGTGGAAAAGTACGCCCTGTCAGAACGGTTCAGAACGGTTCTTTTGTGCAGGATCCTCAAGCCCGGAGAACAGTTCAGAACGGTTCTTCTTTCCAGTAAACTTAAGAACGGTTCAGAACGGTTCAGAACTATTCCCAAACTATTACCGATTTTGGGCAGGATAGAAAGGAACGGTTCAGAACGGTTCCCTGTTTTCTCCACCCAAAAAATAAGAACGGTTCAGAACGGTTCCTGATGTCCCGTATACAATATGCAACATTTGAAGAGTTTTTTTTTCAAAAAAAAGGCACATACGGTCAAATAAGAAAGGCCATTTGGATTATGAATATACAAAGGTGTCTTGGCAAAAACATAAGAAGATTGAAGGGCTCAGCAACTGTACTTGTCATTATTTTTAATGTTTCTTCCTTTTGGTCGCCTAGCCTGCGCCCCGCCCGGCCGACGCGACAAAAAGCACGTCAGGGAACCGTTAGGATGAAAAAATGGCCAAGGAACCGTTCTGAACCGTTCCATGAGGGTTTTGTAACCAATATAGACAAAAAAAGAAGCAAGCTTTGCAGCACCCGCTAGGAGGGATCGCGTAACCGCAAGAGCGGCCAAGAGAATTTGGCGAAGAAAAGCAGCGAGCGTAAAGGGGAAGCCTTGCAACTCCGAAAAGAAACGTGGGAGCCCCCGAAAGGCTTAGCACCAAATCCTGGAGCCTGTAGATTCCCATCCCGCCCTCAGATGCAGTGACTAGTGCTTGCAAGGCGGCAGGCAAGTCCGGCCTAAAACCCAGCCCCACAAAGCGCGCAGAAAGAAGACCAATTGTGAAGTGTGTGCATGTGGGCAAAGCTAAAGGCTAGTTTTTCCTTCGGTCCTAAATTCTAATGTTGTATCATTGTCCAGGTTTTTCTGCCCAGCGTTTCCTGTTCTGTTTTTTTTCTTGGTTTCACTTGCGTTGTTCCTGTTTTGTCTTATTTTATTTTTATTTTTCTCCTGTATGTTTTTTTTGTTCCTTGTTTGTTTTCCTCCGTTTACCTTTTCTCATTTTTGTAGTTTTCCATTTCCGTTTCTGTTTTCTGTTCGTTTCATGTTTCCTTCATTTGTTCTTCGTTGTTTCCTTTCGTTCTTTTCTCCTTATTCTATTTTTCCATTTCCCTTTCTTCTGTATTTGTTGTTTTTTTCTTTTCCACCTTCCTTTTTTTGGTTTTGTGTGGTTTCCCTTTTTAATACAACTTTGGGGAACTTGCTCCATCATTTTGTGCATGTTCTCGCCCCCTGCCCACTAATGCTGTTTTCTTTACATGAGCTGAGACGTGGGTAGACACATGCCCCACTACATTGCCACACACATAGAGGCCACCTATTGATATAAGGGATCCTTGTAATGGTTTATGATAATCCCCGCATCACTGGGCAGTAGAATCCCCTACCTATATACCCTAAACAACCAGGGGCCCTTGTTTGATTGTTCAAATGACGTTTTAATCTGGCTTCTG
The DNA here is from genome assembly GCA_000507305.1 of Breviolum minutum Mf 1.05b.01. Lineage (NCBI taxonomy): Eukaryota > Dinophyceae > Suessiales > Symbiodiniaceae > Breviolum > Breviolum minutum. Next base: position 190,418 of record DF240900.1, on the reverse strand, counting down.
GACGTCTTTTTTTAACCATGGTAAGTCACCAGACCTACTTCTGATTTCCGCGAAAATTTCCACTTCTCTTCGCGGCGGAAAGGCGAAGCAAGCCTTCCCAAAATCTCTAATGAATCTTCGGATGTTTTTTTTCCAGCTTGTTTTTTCACCTCCCTTTTCAACACGTGGTAGCCACAATTGCACACAATCAGCTTTTGGCGTAGAATTGAACAAAAAATCGGGGGTTTCAGAAGTTGACTAATTGAAACCTCGCAGTTTCAGTGGGCCAAGTGTTGGTTCTATGGCCTTTTTTTGGAGGGGCCAATCATGCGGGAGAATGGAACCCATTTCTAACCCGCACCAAAAAAACGTCTGTAGCATTTAAATTTGCCCTTAAAATTTTTACACACCTCTGATTTTTTTTAAATCTACCAAAATAAATATGCGCATATACTGTCTAGTTGGTGGTTTCACCAACCCCTTTGAAAAATATGTTCGTCAAATTGGATCTCCCCAGGTATCCGGGTGAAAATAAAAAATATTTGAAACCACCACCTAGCTGTATACTTTCCAACCCGAATTCGTCACTTACCTGTTCTACCCCAACCCATCAAACGCACCTAGAAATCGCCTTTGACAATCCACATCTTGGGTGACAGGTGGGGCCTGATTTTGGATTGATTGGAATCTTGCTGCGAACGAACGGCATGTACCTTAAGGTCAAAATACATGGCACAGCCCCAAAAAGGTAGGTTGCGGTTAGTAAAGGGCCCATAAAAACAAATATGTAGGGACTCTGCCATGTGCCATGTACTTTTCAATTATATAATGTATTCATACACGTGCGTTTCTTAATTCTATCTTCTTATGGTCATACATTCACATTGCGGAAAAGGACACAATCAATACTACTTTACACAAAGAGTTTTCAACAAAAAGTCGGAGCTAATGGTCTTTTGATCATGAATCATCTAGTTAGTGCTTGAACCAACCCCTTTGAAAAATATGCTCGTCAAATTGGATCATTTCCCCAAGGTTCGGGGTGAAAATTCCAATAATATTTGAGTTGTCATTAAAAAAACATCTATATATATATATATGATAAATTAGTCACCTCCACTGGATCAACGAAGTTTTCCCCACCGACCTCGCAGCTAAGTGGATCAATGAAATTCCCCAATGTGTTTTTGGTTGTAACCCTGGATCAATTCCTCACCTTAAATTGAAGATATATAGATACCACAAAATAGCTCTAGTTGAAAGGAGACTCATTTGTGTCATATGCACCCAAAAAAAACAGGGGGTGTAAACACTCCCCACAACCACCCCCCACCAGGCAAATTGATTTTTGTTGAAGCTTGCAAGGTACCTAGTAGCATGGTAAGCTTCATTAGGATTTCAAGGGAAGCTGCTTGTAATCCTCAACCTTGTCAGCCTTCACCTAGGCTCCCTGACCCACCAATACCATCCTTTCACCACATCCACGCTTACCGATACAACCTCCGTTTGGTGTTTGCAGCATCACAGCTCAAGGAATTGAAATATTTCTCTTGCAGAACCCAAAAAAATCCAACTTGAAACTAAGCCTATAGACTTTCTGAGTCGTAACTATAAGGTCCTTTCTAAGTATATAGGTGATTTTTGAGGGTACATGGAGTCCTGATATATATTTTTTTTCGGGGAAAAATGTTTGATGAATCAAAAAAACATGCCCAACAAGGAGACCTTCTGAAGCTTTCAGAGTAACATGAAGTGCGATTAGCAATCAAGTAACAAGTCATCCTCGAAACCATCCAAAATCTTAAGATACCCTTCCTCACCCAATAGACCATTGAAAGACAAGTTTGTTTTCTTTATTTTTTGAAACTCAATAGATAATCTTCAAAAGCTTAAAGGCTGGCCATTGGCTGAGTACCTTCTTGGTAAATTAACATAGCTGGCTGGAGTATCCCCATTTATTCCATTTTTCAATATACAAAAAACATCTTCAGTTCGGCTTCATTTTCCAGCCAGCTATGTCACTTTACCAGAGTGTAGGCCCTGAAAATGGAGGGTTTTTGCAGACGATCCGGCTTCCTTTTGAGGTTTCGGTGACTTTTCAAGGAAATGAATGAAACTTCGGGGGTGCATGTCAAAATGCATCATCCCCTCTTTAATGTTGATGGACCAAAGCGCACTAACCACTGGAGATGTCAAGGTGACATCAACTTAACACATTCCAGTCTTTGAGCCATCCGAACTGGTGTAAATTTTGTGAAAAAAGTATGAATTTTGTGTACCCTCCAGGGAATTAACATATCCCACCTTGGGAAGTTCGGAAAATCATCGACTCAAAATGCCATTTTGGGGGGATATGTTAGTTCCCTGGAGGGTATATTGGCCAGTGCTCAACCCCCATTTCTGTTCTTTCTTTGCCAATTCATCATTAAGTAAATTGACAAAATGCGATCAAATGTCTCATGATGCACATCACTAGTTTATCAACGTTAGTTGGTTGTGAAGATACGTTGGGAGACCACTCCCTCTTCCCAGGATATCAGTGACCACCGAGAGTTTTGGGACAGGTTTTGGATCCCAACCTAAACCTTTCACTTTTCACGATTGCATCCCGGCATTGGGTTCACATATGATAGGTTAACCTCAGGATCTTCCGAAAAAAGCACACATCACCCTAAGTAAACCCTGCTGCTAATCGTTTTAGTTGATTTAGAGGGGGATCATTGGATCATCACTACCTGGAACCCTAAACAACCATGTTTTAATGGATGTTTGGTGATTTCCAACCATTTTCTATATAAAGATTTGGTTCATCATCCAATTGAAACAACCATTAAAAAGTGGATGTTTAGGGTTCCAGGTAAGGATACTTCACTACCTTGAAATGCGCCCGCAACCAACGGCGCTTGAATGCTTCGCTTCCAACCTTCGGTACCTGTGGTGGCACCGCATGCGTGGCAGGCCACGTCAAGGACCTTGGGGTTTTCGGTTTTCGTTTGGTGGGGAAAGATCCAAAAAGGAACCCTTTCTGTTGGGAACACCTGTTTGTTGGGGAGGGATTGGAAATATTCAACTTGAAAAATCATGGAAACACATTCTTTATCTCTTAAAAAATCATGGATCTATGGGTGTAGAATGGGGCCTGGAGGATTGAGAAACGCCAGGTTCACCCATTAAAAAATGCGAAGGACACTTTTTGGTGCACTGCAACTAACTCACTCTAATCCTGGGACAATAGAAAGATCGCTGTCTTAGCAATCTTCGAGTGAAAGGATCGCTGAAGGGTGAAACTGGGGGTTTTGACAGGTGGCATGCCACATTGACTTTTCAAAAGGCACTTGGTGGTCATCCAATTCTTGCATAACAAACATTCAAATTAAGGTGCTGAAAAAAATTCTCTCATGTTGTCTCCCAAAATGGTTCAATGAAATGCTGACTTCAATGTATTGCAACGACATTAGCAAAACAAGTGGCCATTTTGTTGGAAGGCGGACTCTGACTCTGAACAAATTGAGGAAGTGATCAAGTTCTATTTCTATGAATGGGGAAAAGCCACTAAGTAGAGCAATCAATATGGACATATTGTGACATATTTCACATAGTTCCTTTCAAAATGCAGCAAATTAAACCATTCCACAATAATTTTTTCTTATTTATTTGTCTTCCAAATCAAATCAATTTAAGTAACTTCAAGAATCGAACGCATTGCTGCAAATCAAGATGGATATTACTCGCCCGCAGGCACAGCAATCGCAGCCATATGATTGCGACCAGTGCTTAACATCAGAACTTGCTGACCTTGCAAGCAAGAATGATTGGGATTCGGATGGGTGTCTCCAAACAAAGGCACAATGCTATTTAAAAAAAACAGTTTGTGCAGTGTTTGTTTGAGGGCACGAGATTTCTGCAACGTTAAACATCGAATGATTAAACAAAATTCAGTGTTGCACTTCACATGCTTCTGACATGATCCATTCCTACCGAAAAAAAAATGTGAGCTGGAAACACAAAACCGCATCAAGGTCTTCCATCAAATCACATAATATTTGCCATGTTTTTTTCAACACTGTCCACCAACTTGTCAACAAAATCTGGTTGGTGGTTTCAACCCATCTGAAAAATATTAGTCAAAACGGGAATCTTCCCCAAATAGGGGTGAAAATAAAAAATATTTGAAACCACCACCCAAGATTCCTCAACCTGAATTGAGTTTAGTCCATTCTTTGGGTCGGACGTTTCGATTCCTTACCGTTTTCACCCACATCTGGGGGACATCTCTCCGAACCGGCGAAGGGACTGCTCGCTATGATTTGAACTGTTCGGAGGGAACCGAATTTTCATAGCTAACGCCTGGAACCCAAAGTCATGTTGGATGGAAGATGATGCTCCTTTCAAAACATGGAGCAACTATAAACATAGACAAAAACAAAAACAAACACATATTAAAACATGTCCCAGACTTGAACTGTTCAAAAGTTTTGTTTTTTTTCAGTTTTTTTGTGTTTGTTTCATGTCGTGTTTTCCTGTTTTTTTTTGAAATATTGTTTTTAAAATAGTCTTTTCTTCATCTCCCACACTTTTCAACAAACCCCACACGACTCCCAAAAAGCACGTCATTTCGGGGAGTTGCAACAAAACCCGCAACTCACCATCCTCAAAGGGACCTTGCAAACTGGGATGTTTCCAATACAAAGGTCTTGCCAAACCTCAGGGGAAAAAAACAGGATGATTATTTCATAGGAACCTAAGGGGAAAAGCCCCCCCAATGCCATGTTTACCCCCAAGAAGTAAGGCCTTATTAAGGGGCTATTATGGCCATTGGTTTCCCTTAATAAGGCCTTGTTAGTGCATTACACTCCAGTAAACTAGCAAAACGGACCCGGACTGAAGATGTATTTCCAATGGAAAATGGTGATATTCCAGCCAGCTATGTTAGTTTGGCAAAGGGTGTTGATTTTTGGGTTACTAGTTGCCGGTTGAACCAACTCAGTCAGTTGAAAAAATATTAGTTAAAATGGGATCATGTCCCCGGGTAGGGATGAAAATAAGATGATGATGGATTTTTGGGCTACCTGTTCCAACGCTGGACATCCAAGCACCTCAAACAGAAGATGTTTGCACCACCATAACCTACCAAAAAAACACCTTCCCCCCCCGAAAATGAACGAATGTCCCCTAAAAAAAAAAAGTGTGTTACTACAGGAATGATTTCCGCAACTTCCAATACAAACTGCGTTGGTTTTGTTGGTTTCTTTTAGGCAAATGATTGAAGGCTTCCGCTTCCAGCGAAATTGCAACCATGTTCACATGCTTCCACCTGTCTTTCCACCATTGGCTCGGCATCTATGTTGTGTTGGTTCAGTTTACCACAGCATGTTTTCGTAACTAATTATATATGTAAGCAACGAATACTGATTCTGTGTATGTTTGTTGTATGCAAATCTAGTTGGTGGTTTCAACCATCAACATCAAAATTGGATCATTCCCCCAAGTAAAAGATCAAAAATTAAAAAAATCTTGAAAAAAAACACCTATAGTCTTGAAATTGTCCGTGTTGTGACATCTTTATATTTCCCCCAAAAAAGAAACACCCAAAAACACAGCGTCCGTTGTTTTTCCACCACCACAGATGTCCCAAGCCCAAGTAACCAATGCGATGAGGTCCCATCATGTAACACTTCATCATATCCACCTCTGGAGGCTTACCTGGTGGAGACTTTTTTAAACCGACCCGAAATCCAAGGCACCCCAAAAAAACCTGCAAGGTTTCCGGTTTTCCGTTTTTTGTTGATTATATGGTTAAATTGTTCGAAATTGGGGTTCGAATGTTTTGGGTTTGCAAAATTTTTGATTGGTAATTTTGGGACTTGAAACAAAAGTTGTTCCAGGGTATTATCTCACACCTTCGCAAATGTTTTCCAGCAACGGTTCCATCAGGCATGTTTCCGAGTTGTGACATGGCTGCAGCTGAAACCAACAAAAAGTCATGATCCTCAGATTTACAAATTCCCGAAAACGAACATGACTCACCATGTTTGAAATATATATAGATATATCTTCAAACACTTGGTCTTTCTCCACTGTCATGTTAGTTTTTCTGGTGGGTTTTTCCAATATCACCAAGGAAGTTGGGAATGCTTAAAAAACCGAAACCGCAGGATGTCAGTTAGTTGGAGTCATGGTGAAGCTTGGAAACATCTCGGAGTTTCGGCGGGCTGAAAATGATGGCCCCTAAATGTCTAGTCCTCAACATGGGAAAAATCTTTGCCTCGGGGAGCGATGAAATTGAATCATCCAAGGGGCAAACCTCTAATTCGCAGGTTGAGGTAATAAGTTACTATACCCATAGGATCCATGTATGGTATATTTACCTACATTTTGTAAATGTAGGTAAATATACCATACATGGATGGTATGGGATAGTTGCGGTAGTATTATACATGCCTAATTTAGGTTGAGGTTCAAATTACTGATAATCTCCATCTCAATCAGCCCAGGGAGAACAACAAAAATATGGGAAAAACCCTCCTCCTTTCAAACAGCTGGAAATATGTCATCGACACCGAAAGTGCCTTCACCTTTTTTGTTGAGAAAACGCTCGACGCCACAACGGCCATCATTGCTGCCGCAACCCCATGCCTAGGTTTTTGGGAATGGGAATATGTTTCATATGGAACACAAAACAAAACACAACAAAAGAACCCCCGGGGAAAAAAATCCCCGAACGGGAGACCTACTCCCAAATATAGACATGTAATCAATACATATAGAAATTCGATAATGACGGCTTGGATAAGGTATCAAAAAAAAGTATATAGTATAAGAATGTAGAATGTAGAAGCTTTAGTATCATGATGCATCAGTAAATATATAAGCTCATTTTGTGCTTTCTTCCAAGAATCAGGTCATGGTTGAACATGGTCTTCAAGAATTGATGCAAGAGTAAATTATTTGCTTTACAAAAACTTTGGCCCAAACTTCTACAACCTCTCCAACTACTGCCACTACCACTACACCACTACTACCACTACCAGTTCCACTACACTACTACTACTCCTACTACGAATCATGTAACATCAAGCCCCCAACCAAGAGCTTAAAGATCTGTTCCTACGATTCCCCACCTGTTCCACAAAAAAAATGGGATCTGCATCACGTTCTCTCCCTTTTTGTTTATGACCAAGGTGCCCATGCTTTGCCATCAGTACCTGATTTGATTTTTCGTGCTTGTAGGAACGTGCTGGAACCATGGTACCATGACCCTTGCATACCTACTTGATGGTTTTTCCCACCAATTTGTGAAAAAAAAAACATGCATTTGAAATTGGATCATTTACCGCAATTTTCCGAGGTGACAATTTGAAAAAACAACAACATCACTGAAACCACCACGGGCTTGGTGAGGTCTCCCTGAAAAAAACAGAAATCATTGGAACCACCAGCTAAAAAAATGGGCTCCTACTATAAATATACTGTATATATAAATAATATATACATAAAATTCAAAAAATAGAGTTGTAACTTGTAACCCATATGGCCTTAATCATGGGTAACTGGGGTTAAAACCCGGGCCTACAACTTGTTTTTTGGCCCGCTTTATAGATAAGCGCCTTCAATTGGTCAAGTTTGTTCACGGATTTGTCACAGATTCTCAAACCCCTCCCCCCTCAAACCCCCACCCCCTAAAAAATAGTAGTCAAATAAGGTTTTTGGGCCCATTGATTTCACAATGGATGCACCTTTCAAGGCAAGTGTGTATGATACACTGATCCTTCTTTCAAAAGGTAGCGAATCGCCAAATCATTCACCAATTTTTTGTTTCTCAGAAGCTCTGGATGGCGAAACGTTGCTAGAAAAAATTCAAATCACATCAGATCCCTGATTTGATTTACACATTGAATGATTTGAACGGCTATGGACGGCGAAAGCAAAACGCTTGAATCCCGAGTGGGTCATCCGAATTCTGTCCACGTCTCCCCTGTTTGTAATTTAGTACAGCTGTGGCAACCACCGATGTCAACCAGCCAAATAGATAGTGGCAAGTTCGCTATGTCGGTGTTGTGTCTAATGCTGACTGATGTTTGGGTAGCAAACACTGAACGCCGATGCTCGCAAGAGCCAAGAACGGTGTAACACTCTGATTTATGTCATAATCTCAAGACGGTGTTGTTTCTCGCCTGCTTTGTGCAAGACATTTCTTTAAGTGAATTTGGGGTTTTGTGTTGAAAAAAGTGTTTTGGGGCAACCTCAGCCAAAAAATTTTCAGATCAATGACCACCACGAAAACACCAACGCAAAAACACCACCACAAAAACACCACCACAAAACACCACCACAAAACGCCACCACAGAACACCACCACAAAACACCACCACAAAACACCAGCCACAAAACACCACCACACAGACACCACCACAAAACACCAACACTAAACACCACCACAAACAC
>DF240900.1:158700-181975 GCA_000507305.1 Breviolum minutum Mf 1.05b.01 | reverse complement strand
GGGGTTTGGTTTCTGCATATTTACATGTAAAATGCGTTTTCCTGGCAAAATCACTGATTTCAGATTTCAATCCAAAAATCCATATTTGAGGACTATTTTCCAGGGGGGGGGCTCAACGATAATATAGACTATTTTTTTCAATGGATGGTTATGCAAGAAATGCAGCGTCATGTCTCTGCCGCGGAACAGCCTCTCGGTGCAATGTATGTATGTGACCAAAAAATTGCAAAAATATATCACAAACATCTTCTGTGAAAAAAACCTACCTCCTCCTTGATCTTTAATTTACTAGCCCTTTATCTTCAAATCTTCGTGAAATACTCTCAGAGCCAAAAATGAATGTCTCATTCATCAGTCCCAGTGGATCTTTGCTGTTTGAATACCCTGACTCCAACTCTCAACAAGTGCCCATCCTTCCCACACAGCGGAGAGACTGCAAGAAATCATCATCAGTTATATTGATGGCATTGACCTTATTTGACGCTTATTTGATAGTTATTTTTCATTGAGTTGCCTGTCTTTCAATCAACCACTAAGCTATTGCTTTTGATGGTTCTGACCTTATTTGGCCTTATTTGACCCTTATTTGATACTTATTTTTTCCCATTAAATTTAGTTGTCTACTAGTCCCTAATAGTGACTAATAGCTATCTATTAGGCCCTAATTAAAATGGAATACTTGGAGGGATGTTATTCGGCTACTATTTTTCAGGGGGTGGGGGTTCAGGGGGGGGGGGTCCATGATTTTGTGAATTTGTTCCGCCCTCGAACTTTGGTCGTGGTCATGGGCTGAACTTTGGCAAATGACGATTTCAACGATTGAAAACCAAAATGCAAACATGATGGAAAATGACGATGTTGAAGTTGTTCCAAAAATTGTTTCCCTTCAAACGATATTCACAAGGCTTATCTGAAAAAAGGTAAATGCTCCTACTCGTGGATTTACATTAAATCACCAACCTCACATTTGGTTTTGGATCGTTTTTTTTTGTCTCGCAAACCAAAAAGCACAAGTTCCTGGATTTTGAGAAATTGAAGACAATGGCATATATGGCACCCTGCTACGGCCCTAAGGATCCAGGTATGTCCTAAGAAAAGGATTTCCCCTACAATCCTACTCTGGGGATGGGATTGAGACCATCAGTCCTACTCTAGGGAGGGGTCTGGATTCTTCGGGCGGTGTAGTAATCACTTATTCCACTTGTACCGGCATATACAGTAAATCTCCAAAAACCCAAGGGATCCGGGATAACATTTAATGAATCTGTTCCACACTTCCATCTTTCAATCTACATACCCCACAAACTCCACATCCTCAACTCCGGAACCAAGTAGCACAACACAGCACAATGAATATGTGCCGAAACAGCTTGTACAGCTGGACCAATGGCATCATAGGGTGGTGCCAAACCCAAAGGTGACATTGGTACATCTGAAGGGTTTCGTAAAGGACCTCCCAGTCGATATGGGCGAAATTCATCCCAAGGCCTGATGAATTAGTCGGTTTGGTTGGGCCCAGTGATGCTGAGAAGGCGCTTAGGGTTGCTGTTTTTTTTTGGGGGGGGGCTTGGGTTGTTCAATGTGGTTAACTTAAGGTGTGTTTTTTTGGGGGGAAGTTGGGCGTTATATACATTTGAGCTTTATGGTGATTTTGGATGTGTTTTTTGTTTTCTGTTTTTTTTTGGGGGGGTGTTTGGTTTCAAAAAAAAGTGTTATATGCAATTATGGTGGATTTTCTGAGCTATGTGAGATCTACCATTCTGCATTCCACAAGTTGTGCTAAGAACTTCTTCACATGACCTTTTACTCCTTTTAAGGGACAAGAATCGTAGACCATCAAAGCACGTTTCGCAGCAAAGAGTATCAAGATTCATATCTAAATGACCCTGCCCAAGACGGCTGGCTGCTCCTACTTTTAGAATCACATACTGAAGAAACAACAAATAAACAATGTTTTCTTCGCCCTTTTCTTCCACCAATTGCCGATATTTTTTACAAAAACGTTGCGCAAAGCATCATTCATCGCGATATCTCCATCAATAGATGAACCCAGATCATTCTGCACAACCCATTCCTCTCTTTATCCAATCAAATGATATGAACTGGTTGGAAAATGTGTTCTCTACTGAAATAGTCCCTTTTCAGGGAACATGTTACTTTCAGGGTCCGGGTATATTTCCAAATTCTGATTTTTTTGGATTCCATCTAGTTGGTGGTTTCAACCCGCTTGAGAAATATTATATATATAGTCAAATTGGATCATTTCCCTAATTTTCGTGGTGAAAATTCCAAAAATCCTTGAAACCACCACCTAGCCACCTAGGCATAAATCCAAGTTCCACCCATCCTGTTTCAAGGCGAACCCCTAACCCCTTCCTGGTTCGGTTTCTCCCCATCTTTTGGGGACCAAGGTACTTTCCAAATGCTCCATCTTTGGCGCCCAAATTGCCCAGCAAACCCTTGTGACAGGTTCCCATGGTATACACGGCACCTGACCAGAAAGAAGCCACGTTTTTGCGATGAGAACCTTGGTTTTGTTGCGTTTTGTTTGTAGAAAGGATTGTACTACCCAACGATTATGGAGTTTATAAATTTATAAATGAAGCATGGTAAGGATCCCAATGAATCAAGTAGTATGGCAGCCATCATGGGTTGTGCTGGGAGATGAGTACCTGACATCTGGAATTGGCCGGTTCTTTTTGATGGAAAACAACAGGTTGTGCTGGACAAGAATATCGCTGTTGTTGCTCTTCTGAAGGTTTTGGGAGATATCTTTTTCAATACTGTGATTCTACATGATCTATACAGTCTTTACATCATGGATTTATATAACTTGGTAGTCAGTATACAAATATAATCAATGATACTTTGTATATATATATATATAGCGGTCTCAAAATTATCTTGAAGCAATTTCACTTTTGTGGTCATGTTTTTTGTTTGTTTTCTTCCGCTGCTTTAGCGATTGATGGATGCACAGATCTTCTCATTCGTACCCCATGGGCTTGAGGAAATGGGATTTGGGATGCACCCAAACAAAACGAAGGGCTGCAACCCAAAAATAGTGGATGGTTGAAATGATTGTCCGGATTTCAATTGGGTGATTTTTAGGTTCCACGCTAATTTGCAGGGGTGTAGCCATGGATACAACAACTTTCAACCCAGCTCTCTACTGAGCCACCAGACTTGCGCAGAAAAAACAACTCACATTAGACTCACAATGAACGGTTCTCAAACTTTTGCCACCCCTGGAATTCTCAAGGGGTTCAAGGGGGGGTAGCTGGGGAACCCTAAGGATTCCTACAAAAAGATTGGGGAATCTTAAGGAAGATTAGGGGGAATCACCAGCCCACCCTTAAGAATCCTATTAAACAAGAACCCCAGCCTGACACTGCAATGGCAACTGTGTGAGGACCTTCTTGTCCACCATCTTTCCTCAGGCAAACTCATGGTCTCAGTGCGTGCTTTCGGAACGATTTTTGGCACCTTGGATCATCCAAAATTGAGATAAGAATCTTTCAACAACACATATTTACAAGTTATGTTGCATGTTTTCTTTAAATGACACCTATATACATTAAAAAAAAGGTTCTTAGACAACATAAACCCATAGAAACAACAGAAATGCTGAGATGACAAACCTTTAAACCTTTCATCAATAACTCGTCAGCTCAGAGACGGAAAAAGACCTCCTTTGCATCCTTCTTGGCCACCTGAAGGTGTTTCGCATGTTTTTTTTTGCAGGTTAAACAACCACAAGCAACAAATGTAAAGTAAACTGGTTGGTGGTTTCAACCCATTTGAAAAATATTAGTCAAATTGGAAATCTTCCCCAAATAGGGGTGAACATAAAAAATATTTGAAACCACCACCTAGTAAAGTATCAGTAGGAATAGCTGATGTAATTAGTCACCCTGACTCAACGGTGAGTTTTTGTTGAAGAACGGCTTAATGAATTAGAAACTTCCTACAACTAACATGACATCGCCCCTGAAAAATACTGACCTATAGCACCTAAAAAAGGATGGTTGGAAGACAACTTTGAAATGGTCCCTTTTCAGGAGACAAAGTACAAGAAATTCATCAAGAAACCATATACGTGGTTTAAGCAGCTGTATGGTACCTTTTTGACACCCAAGTGGACATCATCAACAATGAAGTTTCAAACTTACCATCCAGCTGCAGGCCAAGTAACGTGTGCACGCCAGTTGCCTCAAACATGAAAACTAACAAGGTGAGGATGGCCACATCTATGGGGTTGGTGTCAAGAATGCTGGAGTTTGTACTTCATGCTTCTTTCCAATTGTAGAGATACACAACATCAACTGAGATGAATCGCAAATCTATAGTAAAACAACTCAAGAAATGCGCTTCCGGAGTCACCGATATGACAACAAATACCCGTCACATTGTGTTACCCTCTGGTAAACTAAAATAGCTGCAATGGAAAATGGACCCTTTGAAGATGTATTTCCTATTGAAAATTGGGATATTCCATAGCTATGTGAGTTTACCGGAGGGTAGTTTCATCTTCATCTCATCTTCTACATTGCTGGATAGGGCTTAAAGGAGCGGGTTTAAAGGAGCGGGTCAGGGTCAGTTTTTGTCACGTTTTAAGCTGATTTGTTTTGTTCAACTGCTCCAGGTAGTGCCCCAAAAAATATGGAAACAGATTTTTAATCCCGGCGTTTCCGTCGGAAATTCTCTTTAAAAAAGGGAACTCCAAACTTTCAAGGGGTTTTGACAGGCCTCAAATTAAAATATAATCATTCCATTCAGAAACTGTCCTGAACCTTTCTTACCTCAACCAGGTCGTTTATCCATTCCAAGGGTCACATTTCTGAAACTATGAACGCAAATTTTGCACCCAACTCCATTCACAAACTGCAACATGATTCTTTCGACAAAACTTAGGCTCCCGCAACAAAAACGAAAAACGAACGGCTGGAACCGGAAAATCCACCCGGTTTGAAAAGGAAAATCATCTTCCAAACTTCCGTGATTTCGGGTTTCATGTTAGTCTTCGGGTTTCATGAAAGGAAAAACCCTTTAAGGAGATGAAGGTTATGGCATTTTCAGGGGAACATTCGACCCCAACTTACATAACGCACACAACCACCACCACCACCACCACCACCACCACCACCACCACCACCACAACAACAACAACAACAACTTCCTAGTGTTTTTTGCAAACATGACAACTGATAAGGCACCTCCAACTCCAAACTTATTATCATTAACTTCCAAAAACATATCCCCAACCAAAAAAGATCACCTCCAACTCTGTTTGACCCCCTATAAATTTCATACCCAAGGTACCGAATAGGCTCCAAATCCACGACACTTTGGGGCGTGGAATGAGATTTACGATCACCAAGGCCCAAATTCCCATGACCTCCATAGCCTCCGTTTCAGGGATCAGTTGGCAACGGTGCCAGCCATCAGTGAGTCGGGGAAAGTGAGTCCGACTTCTAGTTAACGATGCCAAAAAACATGTGTATATATACATACATATATATATATATATATGGGGGGGGTCGGAAAATAGTGGTACCCCCAAATCATCCATTTTAATAGGGTTTTCCATTATAAACCATCCATTTTGGGGGTACCACCATTTAAGGAAACACCCATATATGTGCAAACCAGCAAAACCTTTTTTTTACCCCGCCCCCATGATTTTCACGATCTTTTTCGATACCTGGGATCTCCAGGACGACATGATACATTTGGATCGGCGACCAACAAAAATCCCAAAGTAAACCTTTGTTTAAGCCACGGTTGCATCCTGGGTGGGGTGTAGATCCAACTCATATTTAAAGATATGCACAACTCTTTGAGAATCAAAACGATCAATAGTTCACTGCCCAAAACGGTTGTTTGAAAGCACCAAAAAGGAAAGAATATAACTAGTTGGTGGTTTCAACCCAGATAACCTCACAATTTCAATCTCAGAAACTCACTGGATGGTCATGCGAAATGTGCGACTGTTTTCTACCACACCCCTGCAGTCAAGAAACCCCACATCAACAAGGCACCAGCTTTTGTCACAGCACCAGCATACAGGGATCCTAATGAAACCTGACTTTTCAGGAAGAACTGACTCAACTCATGAGACCATCGTGGCAGGTACACCCCCAAGAACTAACATGACATTACTGGAAAAAATAACTGTTTGAAGATGTATCTGTAGTTATATAATGGTGTTTTTTTTAAGCATGTTCATGTAAGATGTATCTGTAGTTCACGGTGTCTTTTTGCATTGTCATGTTAGTTTTCAGGGGTGTAAAGTGTAAACCATCAAAATGTCTAGTGAAATGGGGCATTTTTGAATATTTTTGAGCCATTTTGCAGTTGGACCACCGGTCATGATTCAATTTATACTCTCAACTGCCATTGGAAAATGGTGGAGGGCCCGGAGGGAAAAAGGCCCGCCCATTGATCAACACTTTCATCATGGCAAGGATACGAGTATCGGATTTGCAAAATCGGAAGTCACAAGTGTTTGCAACCCTAAAGTGTAACATGGAACCTGAAAATACACCCCTGGAAAAGCAGATTTTTTTTGGAAACCATTGTGTTCAGGTTCCATGTGTAACTTCAGGGAAGTACCATTAAAGAAACAGTTGTAATCCATGAAACTTGTGTCATTCTATCAGTCAAAGGTACATCTGATCAAAGGGTCACCCATCAAAGCATTGTCTTTATCAAACTTGCAAGGCTCCAGGTTCCGGAGGAATAGCTTTGGCTTTGATATGATTTCTGAAAGGCTCTTCTGCCAAACATTCTGCCACCATTTGGCCCCTGAAATCATGATTGCTGTTGATCTGACTTCGCATCTAAAAACAAGAATTCAGAATGAATGCAATATGTTGCATAGCTCCATGTGATAAGCGCAAGTGTGCAAACAAGTGTAAAAAAGAAATTCATATATATATATATATATGTATAAACATGCGGATAAGTAAATCACACGTTGTGGAGATATTGATCTGAATCATAGTACTGCGATTGTCCAAGAAAAATGTGTCAAATGGAACCAAGTGTGCTGGGATGTTCCAAGTTAGCAAATGTTTAGCAACTATGATTATGTTAAAATGCACTTGTGTGAATAACTTGAGGCTTTTTCATCGGGATACCGCTGTTCGTTGAACCATTCACTAAATTCCTGTGGACATTTGGAATAGGGCAACAATGTAACCACGCACAGGTCGATTCTTCAAGACGGTGGTTGTCTCAACAAATTAACTTGTATGTATTTACAATTTTCCGTTCCAAAAAGACCATATCAAATTTTTCAAATGTGTGCATTTAATGCCTTGGACTTCCAACATTTAACGGCTGAATCGGCTGAATGCAAATGCATTTAACGGCTCCAATGCTGAAAACATTCGCATTTTTCTTTCTTGCTGAGTTCACCCTGCCTGTGATTTTCTTTTGCGTAGCATTTCCCATTCCCGCCCAAAAGATTCGAAAAAGTCCCACCATCTCAGCAATTGCAAACTTTCGTTGAAGCTCACTCCAAGTTTGGAAAAGTTACCAACCTCCAAATAGGAAAAGGATCGTCTTCCAACCTATCCATTTTCCGCAGTTATCTACTCCCCTGAAAACTAACATGTCCCCTGAAAATCGATGGTTGGAAGATGTATTCCCTACTGAAATGGTCACTTTTTAGGGGACATGTTAGTTTTCAGGAGTTATCTATGTTAAACTTCGGATGCGTAGGGTTTTGGTGTTGAAGTTCACCCTGTGCAAATTTGACAGGTGACACTTTGGACTCCATCACAAACGAAGCCTGGACTGGATACAAACCTGGGTTTGATCACGGATGGGTGTGGCTTGAAAAAACTTGCTGCTGGGGTGCTACTTGGATGTCCCAGGAAGTCAGGATCAAAGCTTAGGATAAGTGGCTTATAAGCCCAATATATCCCATTTATAAGTAGGTTTTATCCCATTTACTATCCATTTCCTAACTTCCCAGGACATCCAAGTAGTTAAAGTGCCGATGTTCACAACCTCTTTAATTACTGCGTTTACAGTTAAGAGGTTCACAAATGAAAAAACTGACCCAACATGTACAAGAATAAACATCAAAAGTTGGATCGTTGCTCTTATGAAGTCTATGTTACATTCAACTTGCTACAACTCTGACCTCTGTTTCCAACTTCGTGAATCAAAGTAATGATGACTGTCGATGGTTTGGGATTCGCCAATAGCGGATCTTATCACCAAAATGTGCCCCCCAGTTATATAGCTCCCTTCAGTTCACACCAGCTAGCAGACCTTTGGTGCAACCTAGCTATATATAGATGATTAAGGGACAATGATGAGCTTCATAACCCCTAAGGCCTGCTTTTTCCTTGAGGGCGGGGTGACCCGGCAATTGGTGGGGCAGGGGCACCGGCCACAAATTCCCACAAATTCCTCAATCCAAGTGACTCCGCAGATGATCCTTGCCCAAGCCTGAAACAGGAGCCATTTTTTTGGGGGCGCAAGCAAAGATTGATGCCTAGTTGGTGGTTTCAACCCATCTCAAAAATATGAGTCAAAATGGGAATCTTCCCCAATTTTCGGGATGAAAATAAAAAATGTTTGAAACCACCACCTAGATACTGTTGATGGAAGATGACGGATGTAAATCGATCCGTTTTTGGGCTTATGAAAAAACCTACGTGACTTCCTGGCGGTTAACCGTTTCAGCCAGTAAATTCAGTAGGTAAATATGTATATATATATATATACCAAACAAAACTCCGGCTCACCGCCTTGGATGGGACAATCTACCATTCAACCTCAACTGGTGAGTTGGTTAGCCGCCGGATTTCGAACGAACCATCAAAACCCGTATGATATCCACCATTCGCGAAACGTGAGAAATGTGGATAAAGGAACCTATGTAAATCAACCATGATTCATGTGGATATAAATATATATATATGATGTATTCAATAAAATATTCAGCTGATGATAAAGTTGAAGTGCATGAGAATCTCTTGAGACGACAAAAGATGGTTGCCAGGATTTATGGGATGAGGTCAAATAAATAAGTTGAAAAAACTGGAAATTTGATTGAGATTCTGGAAGGATATGTCACCAATACACATATTTCATCCTGTGATAGCAATAAAATTCAAATTTCAAAACATGGCTATCCCAGAATGACTGAAGTTCGAGTCAAGACTTGTTACTCTTGCGTGTGAAATTAAAATCAAAAATTGGTTCATCCTCAAAATTAAAGCCACTCAACTCTATCAAACTGTATCCTTCATGTCATTTAGTTCTATAGATGTCCTATAGTTCCAAACCTTTAGTTCCAACTCTTGTCTTTTTTTGTGTGTTGGGGGAAGTAGTGAATGTTCGGAGCATTCTTGTAACGTGACATCCACTATGGTCACTAGATGCTGGGCCACATCGTTTTGCCAGAAATTTCAAAACCTGCAGTACTTGCTGAGATTGAAATCGTCTTCTTATACTTTGATTTGCTTCGGATCATTCAAAAAATCAAACCAAGTTCCCCAAGTGATAATTTTAGTCATTTCAATGCATGGCAATTTACCATGGCAAATCACCCACCAAACAACAAATCCAAGGCTTACCTTTAAACCACCTATACTTTCTGCAAAAATTCTGTTTTTTTTCGTTTTTGTTGGTCCTCATGGGCGACCGTTGTTTTCTTCCAAACAGATAATCTTGGATTCCCAACACATTCCATTTCGCACTTCGTTCGCCCATCCCAAGCCACACTATGCTATCTATGCTTGCCATTTTGGCTCAGGCTGACATCACATCAGAAAGCGTTGCCAATGGATTCACTTTGGAGATTGTACCAAGCAAGCGTGCATCAGGCAAAATCATTCGAAGATTCCGGACGGGTGTGTTCAGTTCACGAGCCACACGGCTGCAAACATCCACTGTTCTGTCCGATTTTTGGGCGTTCAATCGTAGTACCTCCTGCCCATCCAATCCAACACATTTGAGTATGACACCTGCATCATCCTCAAGGAGAAAATCCACTTGCACCACACGGACCTTCCCAAGAAAGGTTTTGAAATCATTTGTATAGCGACAAGACCTCGATTTCGATGATGGAATGCTGCATTGTCCATCAGAATTAATGCCGCAAGCAACAGCTTGACCATCACTTCTGAGAAGCACTGTGTGTGCAAGTCCTGCAGAAACCTGGCTGTATGACAGTCCTTCATCCAAGGGTGGAATGCTGCATTGTCCAGCAGAATTATCGCCGCAAGCAACGGCTTGACCATCACTTCTGAGAAGCACTGTGTGAAACCCTCCTGCAGAAACCTGGCTGTATGAAATTCCTTCATCCAAGGGTGGAATGCTGCATTGTCCATCGGAATTTGAGCCGCAAGCAACAGCTTGACCATCACTTCTCAGGAGCACTGTGTGGTACCGTCCTGCATATGCCATTGTGCCCTGTCTCCTCGCACCCCTTGGGTGCGAACGCGGCGGTGCATAGAACAAGTTCAGAAATTTCCCTGCTCAAACGGAAAATACATACATGATGTCATACATGTTACATGTTAGTGTTAAGATCACTTTGTCACAGCTGTACTCTTGCTCCTTTTTCCTTTCAAATTTCTAAAAATCATGCCTAAGATTGAATGCTTGGATGTGAAATATTCCAAGTCTTTTGCTTGTGCAACATCAAGAATTGCCCTGCCTGTTCTTCACTGCTAAGGCTGGTTTTTGGGCGCACTGGGCCCGCCAAACTTCGTCACTTTAATGTGAACCCTGAATGAAGCTCAATAACTTGTAGATCAAAATTGGCGTGAGGGGAGGGTCTCCTTCTTGTGTCCGGCAATTTAATCATTTCTTCAGTCTTCAATTCAAGAATGCAGCCTGAAAACCCTTGCAATTTTCCACCAAAAATTGACCCTTCATGTGGTAATGTCGGAATTTTGATTAATTACCCCTGACTTAACGTGAAACCCAGTGCTGGCCCTGTATTTTTTTGAAGGCAACCAGTCAACCAGGGATTGATCTTCAAGCGATGAGGAGGTGCTGTTGATGGAAGAAAATCAGCCAAGCACCTGGGATGTACAAAGCAATGAAAATCAAGAATCAATAGTGACTAATCTACCCTCTGACTGGTGCAGGATTTCTTTCATCAATAGTAGCTCTAGCTCTTGTGCCAGGTTGCCAACTTTTCAAACATCCATTTTGGAATGTGAAGGGCATCATCCACTTTTGGGGGGGTGGCCGTACCAAACTATCATTCGTCGTTGTGGTTTTAAGGATTCCCTTACTCAGAGTCACCGTTTGCCTTACAAGGAGGGAAGGTCGGCTACTCATTGTCAACAAAGGCCGCGATATCATATGTGAATTCAACCCCCAAAAAAATATCCCATCTCCACCAACAAAACAATCCCCTGAACTGAAGCTGGGTGGTCTCAAGAATTAAGGACCTCCAAAATATCCATGACAGAAATGTTGGAAATGGTCTGTTCCCAAATGACATGCTCATGCTATTTGAGTTTACTAGGGGGTTACATGATGTAAAATTGTCATCCCTGGGGTTGCTTTTCAAAAACCGTCATTTTGAGGACCCATGGTACATTTCCCCCGTCAGCACATTCGAAACCGGTACACCCAAGTAGGGATGATAAAAGGGATCCTGATAATGGTTTACTAAAATCCTCACACAACCGTCTAGTATAATTCCCTTATATACCCTAAACAACGTTCCTCGGCTTTATCATTGCTCTTCCCGGGCCTCCCATGGTTGCTGGAACCCCATGTGAATAATTTGCCATCTTCCAGGACTGCTGCTGAATAACCATCCTGGTTCACCGTGATGAAAATCGGCAGACAAGTTGATGAGAAAAAAACCCGCCAAAGAGGCCACAAAAATCAAATTCCGTGAATCCTGTCGGTTCAGAAACCCGGATCCCGGATCCTGAAATCCCATGGGCTTATGAAATTACCATAATCCGTGGAATTGTCAGCTGAGCAGTAAACTAGTTAGTGGTTCAACCCCTTTGAAAAATATGAGTCAAAATGGGAATCTTCCCCAAGTAGGGGTGAAAATAAAAATATTTGAAACCACCACGTAGTAAATTTATAAACGTACCAGCAAAGATCGACATGTTTGGTCTCACTGCTCCGTTGAAACTGTTGTTTTTGTTGTGGACTTGTGGATGATTCCTACGTCCTCATGGATTCGTGTCGTCCTAATGTTTTGTTGAGCGCAAAAAACGACTGGACTAGGAAATGACCGGACCCGGACCTTGCTCAAAAAATGCCAAAGTAGTTGGTGTTTGAGCCACCCATCTGAAAAACATGCTGGTCTAAAATGGATAATCTCTGCAAGCAATGAAAAATATGTGTGAAAACACCACTTATAGCCGTTACCAATTTTTCTGCACCAAAAAAAACTGGTTTTTCACAGGTTCTCCCAACATGATCCACAAGAAAAACATCTCAGGATAACATCGACACCCAAAAGCCTAATAAGACATCTATAAAACCTAATTATATACCACCTGGAAAGTAGATGGCGCACCTCCCATGAGCCACCTTTTGGGAGTTGCGCCATCTACTTTCTCTATATTTTCGCTATGGGTGTCAGCAACCCGTGTTTCCTTGCACCAACATGACTATCCACCTCACAATCGATGAAGCATGCTGGACCCGGCAGTGTAATAGCTGTGGGCACTCCACCAGACGCCTTCGGAAAGGAAATGCAGACTGTGCCAAAATTTTCATCAAAGAATGATTCACAAAAGGTGTTTTTTTTCTACCCGGTGATTTCAACCCCCAAAAAAATATCAAACACAAAATGAGCATTTTCAGCAATTTTTGGCATGGACTGATGTGCATTAAAAAAGTTGTTGAAACCACCTAATCTAGTTTTCAAGCATCCAAAAATTCAGTTCATTGAGCGCCGTCTGTGCGAGTGCTGTGGGGATCTTGGGCCGTTTTGGTACTGGAACGTTCTGATTTCCAAGCCGAGCCGCAGCTGTATTCATATTACAGAAGTGAGAGGCCAGCCCAAACATTGCACGAGTAACATATATAACAAATTATGAAGAAACAATGCCCCAATGTTTTTCATAAATCGCAGCGTTTCATCTTTTCAAGTACTGGTATGATGGTGCTGATGTTGATAATGGTCATGATGATGGTGTTGAAAGTGGCACGAAAAAGTCAGGAGGTGAATCATTCTGACGATTTCCGATCATGGCAATGATCGTCATGCCCATGAAAGTAATCATGTTCATGATGATGATGATGATGATGATGATGATGATGATGATGATGATGATGTTGATGTTGATGTTGATGATGATGAAAACAGTTATGATGAAGGTGACGACGATAACGGTGATGATGACGGTGTTTATCATTAACTGCTGATTCACAAAACTCCTGCACCAGCTTGGCTGCTTAAGCCTGCAATCAACGGGAAGGCTTATATCCCACTTAGGATCCACGTAGACTCGTAGATCTGGGTTCAAATATTTGCCACTGAGAACTGGAACAATATCATACAACATTGGCCCCAAAAGAAAAGTTTTGATTTATAAGTTTATACCTAGAACCTCCGCCTGGTCTAAATTTGCGCCCCCTTAGTTAAGGGTCCAAAATTTCAGACTACTAAGAAAAAAAACGTGCCCCTGGGAACTTTTTGCAAACTTGGTGGATTGAGCATTTATAATCTCATTGTGGGATGTTGAAACAAAAACAGTTTGCTGCTACCATGTCGGCAATCAGAATGGGATATGCAGGCTCGATTGCAGATAATATGATGGGAAATTTTCAGAAATCAATGTATACGACGCCCTGAAACATGTTTCCGAATCTCCTGGGCCTCTTTGGCCTTGTCGACATGGCCACGACCCAACCTTCACATGGTTGGAATCCATCGGAATCCGGGTTTTCATGCGGAATGAAATATCTGGATTCACACCTTTTACATTCTTTTACCACTAATAAGGTTTGGTGATGCCTAAGCTTGCAACAAAAATGGAAAAATCTTCGGACTCACCGTGATTCTTGGGATTAATCCCCCAAAAAAAAAACGCTGCAAAAAGCACATCCACCACGAAACCTCAACCGCCTTCTGAGGCATCAGTTTCTGAAGGCATTTTTACGGTTTCAGATGCGTTAGTCCTTTAAAGGCAACTGCTCACCCTCCTGAAAACCAACATGGAACCTGAAAAGTCACTTGGTTGACCACACGAAAATCATCATCTGAACCATCCACCTTCACCACTTTGGATGAAAAGCCATTACCCTCCGGTAATCTAACATAGCTGGATGGAAAATCCACCATTTGTAAATGACTTTCCTATTGGAAAAGGGAAATTTCCATTGCTATGTTAGATTACCGGAGTGCAATTTTCTTGGGGGGGGGTACGTAATTTCTGGAGGTGTCAGTCTTTAACAATGGCGGATTTTGTTGGCTTTGAAATGTTTGACGGCTTCGCATCGATCAAATTTCGATGCTTGCTGCTGTTACGTTAAGTCTCTCCGGCCTTATGTCAGGAGGCTGTTATGAAAGGGATTATCACCATTAGTGAACAGTTCACAACCAGTTGACCATTAACCAAACATGTTTTTGGTACCTAGACTTTTGAAGTTCTTGACCGGCCCATAGTCTTTTTGTTATCTTCCGTTTAGGTTGGCGTCTGTATAACGAAACAGGATATGCTTATTCACAGGCGGGGCCCTGTCTCATTTACTTTTCTGGTGGCCACCCGACGGAAAAAAAAAAGTCTCATCAAAGGAACCCAACCCAACTCACCAACCCTTGTTCGTTTCAAAGAAATTCGCAAACAAAACCTATGCCAAAAAAAAGCGTGGCTTAGAAACCACGGGAGGTTAGCTCCAAATCGCTTTCTGCTAAAGGGATGTTTTGACAAATCCCACTGAGAACTCGCCAGGTGACTGTCCGAATCTATTGCTTCCCCACAGAAACATCCGTCCATCCTTCAACAATGCAGCTCCGTGGTCAGCACTAAATGCCTTGGGCCGTGCTCAAGCAAATCGAGGAAAAGGAGGGAAACCTCATATGGATGGTAAACCTGTTGGAAATGAGGGATCAAATTGTTAGGATCACTACATGTCTGAATGGAACATGCTTTGTGCGAACAGAAACATTGATTGCTTTGTGACATGCTTGATGGATAGTTTACCTCATATTATTGGAAAATCAAAAAGACTTTCCAAAGTGCCGTACATATCTTGTTGGTGGTTGAACCAACCCATTTGAAAAATATTGGTCAAATTAGATCATTTCCCCCAGGGATCGGGGTGAAAAAAAAAATCTTTGAGTTGCCACCACCCAGTTTTGTTGTTCATATCATGGGAATTTGAGGTACCACCCCCCAATGCCACCCCCCTCAAGAAACAATAAGGCCTTAATAAGGCAAACCAATGGTTAATAGTCCCCTAATAAGGCCTTATTTCTTGGGGGGGGTAGCTTTGGGGGGGGGGGGGTACCTTAAATTCCCATGATCATACATCCAAGTCACAGACATGATCACGTGCTCTCCTTGTAAAGCATCGACACGTTTAGGTGCTGATAGATTGGGACCATCGCCATGACCCAGGCGTTTGTTGAAGTTATTACCTGAGAATAGGTGGAGATCAAACAGAATTTTGGACACCACTCACTAATTTCTCGATGAATTTCTTTCGGAAATATGTAAAAACAAAAACAAGAGTGGTTTTTGGAAATGAATGTTTTTGGGGGGATGTAAACCTCGCAACTTCTCTCTTATTGTAGATTTGTTTTCTCTTGTTGATTCTACTTCTTTACTTTTGCGTTGCCAGACCGCCATCCGTCTCAAAATCCCTGGTGGCGACTGGAAAAAAAAACGCAAAGCTTTGGTGATTCATCGATTGATGCCTCATCATATTCAACAGCTCTTGGTTGGGGGTGTCTTCACATACAAAACAAGGGAACTTGCTACACTTTATTGGTGGGGCATGCACAATCAATGAGGGTCTTTCACACAGCTTCAAATGTGAACATCTTCAATGTGTCCCGCAATATGAAAAGACTGACCGCAAATTGAACCATAGAACATGTATCGGAATACCTTGGACATGCAGCAACCATTAATATGTCCCAAGTATTCTTACTGCAAACTGCTGGCGCAAAAACACCTAAGCAAAACCCAGGTCCCCTTGCTAAAGGTTTAACTTCAAGTTTTCCTACATTTTACCCACCAAAACTTCAACCCCCCACTAACTTCATCATCATCAACCCATCGAGGCAGCCAGCTAGAGTTCCTAGCCGTTTTTTTTTGTTGGCTGTTCAAGACACCAAAGGTAAAGAGTTCCCCTTGTAGTGTTACTGCACCAGTACATCCCTGTTGTCCACCACCGCAAGCGACATGTATCACGTGACGCCTCGATTCCCAAAAACTTCGGGAGTTTGACGAAGTCTTCAAGGCTGAATTCACAGAACCCCGAAGTTGAAGAGCGAAGTTTCCCATGAAAAAATGGATGGTTGGAAGACTCTATATACTCTCTTTTTTGGGACCTGGTATATTTTCAGAAAAGGCGAACTTTGTTAAACTTCCAGGGGGTGACAGTCTGCATCAAACGTTGATCTTCCTAAGTTTGATCTTTTGTTATGGGGTTTTCCCAATGAGGGGACCCCTGAGTGAATTTTCAATAGCATAGTCATCATGAATGCAGAGGTGACAACAAATCAACAAATATGTTGGGTTAAAGGTCATCAATGCTGAATGTACACCCCCGAAATTTAACATGGAACCTGAAAATAAGTCCCTGGAAAAGGAAAGTCCATTTGGAAACCATTATTTTTAGGTTCCATGTTAAATTTCGGGGGTGTAACCTGTTGGTTCTCGTAAAGGGTCATGAAAGATGGTCAAGGTTCAGGATAGGTTTAGCTAATACCTGGAACCCGAAAAACAACCATAATTTACTGGATGCTTGGTGAAACAATCATTGTTTGTGTAAAAACTGGAATCATCCAACTGAAACAACCATGAAATAATTGGTTGTTTAGGGTACCAGGTAAAAATGTTTGGTTTTAAGGATGTCAAAAAGGCACAAAGTTTCACCAGTTTTCGGGTGGAATCCTGGTCTGTCTATTGACTA
Organism: Breviolum minutum Mf 1.05b.01; assembly: GCA_000507305.1. NCBI lineage: Eukaryota > Dinophyceae > Suessiales > Symbiodiniaceae > Breviolum > Breviolum minutum. The sequence goes on along the minus strand of DF240900.1, from coordinate 164,875 downwards.
AGTTTTGAAGCCAAGGAAAATGGTGCACATTTGCTACTCAAAATGGGGACCCACCAATGAACGAGACTTAGGGTGTTTAGTTTCTTTAAGCTGGGTAAACCCATGAAATAGGACAAGATTTGGTCTTTTCTGAACAAAAACCACCCCGGACCGCTATCCAAAAGATATACTGTATTTCAAACATATGTGCTTGCGCTTACGAAGATGTGATACATGATTCACTATCACCAATCAACACATCACCAACACAGATCCATGCAAAACAATCTCATTGCATGTTGCATCTGACTTTCCACATCATCTCATTCTCCGAGCGTCATCCCGGGCACAGGGTGTGGTAAAGCACAATTCACCGAAGGAAAACGCACCTTGTCCTGTCCAGCTTCGTTGACTGCACGAAATGCATGCTGATGGGAACCTTTGGCATCATTGGGCCCCAAACACCCCCCATGTATGGTATATGTACCCACCTTTAGCATAGAAATTAACCAAATGTAGATAAACATATATCATACATTGAGTATCTGGGCAAAAAAATAATTAGGAAGGTCATTCCAGCCAAAAAAAATCCACCAAATCGAATGACCAACCCCACCAAATTGCCAACCTAGCATTGATGGAGAACAGCATGCTTCATTTCAGGATCTTTCAAAGCCTAAACAACCACTCTTGGATCATAAAACCATAAGAATCCAAGCCCTTAGAGTCGAATTCATGGCCTCAATCTCACTTAGTGGACTTGAATTGTAGGTGTCATCCCTTTTCCTTCAGACCTGTCTATCACCTGTCCATGGTCCAACCCACTAAGTCACTAGGGGAGCAAGGTAAATAACAAAACCCCGACAGATTTCGTAAAAGTTCCACAGGCACCAAACACAAAAATCTCGGTGTGCATTATTCAACCAGAATGGAATCCACTCCGAAAATAAACAGCTGTTTTCCCTAAGTTGGAGCCTTTATTATGATATCCCAAAAACTACTCCCAAGTAAATCACATGTGTCAATGCCTTCATTTCCTGCAAATCTCACGGGAATGTTTCGGAATCTTCTTTTGCTGGTCACAACCTGGTGTTTTTTGTTGGGCATTACTGCCATCAAACCTAAATTTTGCCATCCTTTTCAGTACCAGTATCATTTTCGTATCTGCTGAGTTCATCCTGGAAAAAACATGTTTCAACTTTAAGTTACACCTTCATACTTCGTCGTATAACTTCCAATGCCACCCAAAAGAGGTTGGAAAAATCACGACCCCGAATTTATCAGGTACAGTATATCTAAATGGAAATAAATAAATATACATATATATATATATATATACAGATAAATAATGACAAATATTTGTACATAAATATAAATATATATATATACAGTATATAATCAAGCAAATATCGCTTTTCTTGGCCCACCACCACGGTTAATCAATTCAACAACAACTCCTTAAAAATCACCAACAAAAAAAACGACGAAAACAACAATCACAAGCTCCGCTCCGCCGTTCGCTCCTGTCCCAGTTGACCATCAGATCCACGACCCCAAGTATAGAGCTGACCGCCTCCCGAAATCGTCGAGTGTCTCATCGAGTGGGTAGTTTCACCGTAAGGTGCACCAGTCGGGCTCGGCGTCAACGTCTTTTTTTGTTCGGGTCGGGGGATATTGTGATGATTTGTTGTCTTATTTATGGCAAGGTGGTTTTTTTCTGATGTATGGCAGGGTGTGTTTCTTATTTATGGCAGGACTTTTTCAATTGATTTATAAAAATGCTGCTCTAAACAGGTTGAACACATACCTATTTTTGGGGGTGGTTGATTGCTTCGCACCTTCTCTTGGTTCATCTGACATTTGACCCCCGGACAATAGCGCTTGGGTCGCCTCCCAGGAAAGACTTAGTAACAAATATGCCAACATCCCCATCCACACCTCCAAAAAACCCATAGATATCCCATCCATACGGATATGATACTAATTATATATCCGTTAAAATTTCACTCGTGTAGTTGTGCACTAACATGCCTGGCCACTAAGATGCACTAACTAGCGTAGAATGATGATTGGTTTTTGAAAACCACTGTGAAACCAACAACATGCTTCTTTAATGAATGCCAGAAGTGCTTCCTGCTAAAAAATGCCCATGCACTCCTTGCATGCGACACTAAAAGATGACCCTCGAAACCCCATTTTTTTAGAGAACACAAGTCCCCCCATTTTGCAGCTGAAAAATTTCACGGGGATACTTACATGGGTGTTTCCAAAAATAGGGGTACCCCAAAATGGATGGTTTATAATGGAAAACCCTATCAAAGTTGATGATTTGGGGGGTACCACTATTTTCGGAAACATCCATATATGTTCAAACACTCATATTCATAGACCATCATCACCTTCCCCTTCCCCTTCCCCCCAACCTCCCCGTGCCACCAAGGCCGAAACATCCGCATGCATCACATCACCCGTTGCTTCGACAGCTGCAGGAAACGCAGGTGCAGTGGGACCGGGAGCCTGTCTGGGGGACATGCCAAGGAAATTAAGGGAAGTTCCGTAGTTGGATCTCTAAGGAACTTGTGAAAAACACCCTGGAAATTGGACGAATAGATTTAGATATTAGATGATATTAGATACCTTTCCCCCAAAAAGAAATGATAGGCCTTCCTACAAATATATCTCAAACTTTTAAATATGGTGCCATTTTGATGTCTCCATTCTTTAAATTTCAGGGGGTACAAACGGGCAGCCAACGGTTGCAATTTATCCAAAACAGCGACAACTGCGCGTCATTAATATTGAGTCCAACCCCTCCAAAAAAAAGAAACAGAGGTGAATCACCACCAACTGGCAATGGAACACCTTGTGCTTTTTTTGTTTCAAATCTTTGAAACGTCCCATTGTTCCGCATGAGTATTGGAAGCATGCCGTATGCCTATCCTTGGATCAAGCTCACGATATCCCAGTGAAGTACATGCTGAATGTCATCTGACATGCGAACAAGACAACCATTCTGAAAGTTTTCAAAAATTCCTTGATAATGTTCGGTGTAATCCTAGGAATTCAGGATTCATATCTCAAGCAATTTCATGCCATGTTGAAAGGTAAATACGAAAGGGTGCTCGTTTGCAGTACGACCTCGCTTTCCATTTACATAAGTTTCACTAAACATGTGAGATTTGATCCTATCTGAACTAATTACTTTTCTTGTTCGTTGGCTTGTCCCCCTTCCCAGTGCGAAAAACCACTTGTGCATCATCACAATCACCAATTTGTTTTGTACGTGATACTGTGGTACCTTTTTCTCTTCAACGATCAAAACAATTTAGCAGCTCGCCCATGAAAAATGATAATTGGAACATTACTTTCCTCTTAAAATGGTACCTCTTGAGGAAGTGGTTAATAACCATGGTGATCGTTTTCGTCCCCAAGACCCTGGGGTTGTGGGACCCCTTCCACATGGCCGTTTCATGATGTTTCATGGCTAAAAAACATCAATGATCCGATCACCCACGTTACGTGACCCATGGCGTCCGTCCCTGGGATGATCCATCCTCCTCCAAGCTGCCTCAACGGTGGCCTCAACAGATGGAATCTCCGGGGCCTTGGCCTCAGGTGCCACGGGCCTTGGCCTCAGATCCGAGGTCACGAGAGGTGGCCTAAGCCACGCCGTGACCTTGGGTGTTCATCCCCGAGGTTGAGACCTTAAGTCGAGTCACGTGAGTTTACACCATCTCTTGAGAAGGTCATAAAAAAAAATGCCAGGCATTTCAAGATGTATCTCCTTGAAAAAAAATGGTTGATGTTCCATTGTCAGATGGCTTTTCTGGGGTGCAGTTGGTGCTTGAACCATCCAAATCTCATGAACATGCTTGTCAAATTGGATCATTTCCCCCAAAAAAACTTGGGATGAAAAATGACAAGGGTTTGAAACACCAACAACTTAGTAAGTCATAAAGCATTAATACGTAAGGTTAGCAAGGAGTTATTTAGGTTCATACTCACCCCCTACCATCCATATATCCCCCCATCTATAGAACTCACGTGAGTTCTCAACAACTTTTTGAAGTGAATTTGAAACAAAGATGCAGGGCTGAAGGTCTCGGGTGGTTACAGGGCTGAAAGATGCAAAGGAGCCCACATTTAATAGCAATATCATGCAGTGGTTCTTTCTTGTGAATTTGGCATGATGGCACAAAATCTTTCAAAAACAAACGGTGTGTGTACAAAAACAACGCCATCCAACCTGACCCACATCCCCCCCAAAAAAAATCATTCTAATTTGCTATCTAAGCAGCTCTTCTTCTTTTACCTCCGTAGGTTCAGCTTCAGTTTGAACAGTGACAGAGCTGGGCTCCGTGGTTTCTGCCAAAACTTTGTCAGAATGCTGCGCACCGGAAAAAACCTCAAGTGATGCAAAAGCTCCCAAAAAGAAAAAACGTCGTTAACTAAAAGGGAGAAATGGGGGGAAGTGTTGAATGAACGCTACAAAATGTTGTCTTATAAAAAAAAAGTTAATTTGGAAACTAGTGTTACATTTCCTATTGGCCAAATTCATTTTTTTGGTGGAAAATATGGGGAGGAAGGGCAACAAAAAAATAAGTGAACATAAATACATAAAATGGATACAATCACTTCTGGGGACTTTCTTACAGTCACCTTCTGTCTGATTCCATATAAAGAAAACACAAGCTAAATCAACCACAAGCATTCTCTTGAACACCAATCTTTGATTCTTTTTCCTTAGCCAAGATTTTAGATTGAATGATTAGGTTCATGACTGTCCTAAGGGGGTTTTGTACAAACTGTTCCAATAAGATGCGCTAAAATGGGATTCCAACAAAAAATCACCCTTCCAACATCCAACACACAGCTCCACCCCCCCAAAAAAAACACTTATAACACCATCCGGAGGTACCAAAAATCGAGCGCCGTTTCCTAACCCTTTCGCTCCAAGAAGCCCATTCTAAAAACTCCTCGGTGTCCACTTGTCCATCCTGATTTTGATCCTGGGGACTCGGGAGGTCCGGAAGTCCGGAAGTCCTTTATGTCCCGGGGATCAATGGTTAGTAGCTACGCCTTACCAAAAAAAAAACATTCCTTAAATTCTGAAGAAAAGTCCCCCCCCCAAAAAAATAGTGATCCTAAGGGAATTGTAACTAGTAACTTCCAAACCACATCTATACATGTTTTATCTTTGGTAAATTTCGGCATTTATATAAGTGAATTGGCTTTGCCAGAATCATTCACCTAAGGCACAACTTGCTCATTCCGGAATTCTTCAGTGATGCTGAGAAAATTGCAACCTCCCCCACCTATGTCTTCCCACGATTCCATATCACTTTTTGGAAGGATCGTCATATTGTCGAAGTTTACGCTACCTTTTCAAAGTGTAAACGTTCATCACCTTTTCACCGTCAAAACCCCACACCCAACGCATTCGTTTTCGCACTCGTTTCGCTTCTCCGACACGACAGTATGCTTGCCATTTTGGCTCACACTGAAATCACATCAGAGAGTGTTGCGAACGGATTTGCTTTGCAGATTTTACCCAGCAAGCGTGCATCAGGCAAAACCATTCGAAGATTCCCGGCGTCGGTTTTCAGTTCACGAGCCACACGGCTGCAAACATCCAGTGTTCTGTCAGATTTTTGGGCCTTCAATCGTAGTACCTCCAGAACACAAGTCAGTATAACACCTGCATCACCCTCAATGAGAAAATCCACTTGCACCACACGGTCTTTCCCCAGCATTGTGGAATCACAAATATAGCGATAGCCCGGAGATGCGAAGCCAAACGGCAACCATTCGCGCCAAGACCTCAATGATGGAATGCTGCATATTCCATCCGAATTTACTCCGCAAGCAACAGCTTCGCCATCACTTCTGAGAAACACTGTGTGCCACCCTCCTGCAGAAACCTGGCTGTATGACAGTCCTTCGTCCAAGGGTGGAATGCTGCATTGTCCAACCAAATTAGCGCCGCAAGCAACAGCTTCGCCATCACTTCTGAGAAACACTGTGTGCCACCCTCCTGCAGAAACCTGGCTGTATGACAGTCCTTCGTCCAAGGGTGGAATGCTGCATTGTCCAACCAAATGAGCGCCGCAAGCAACAGCTTGACCATCACTTCTGAGTAGCATTGTGTGCATTTGCCCTGCAGAAACCTGGCTGTATGAAAGTCCTTCATCCAAGG
>DF240900.1:137187-158671 GCA_000507305.1 Breviolum minutum Mf 1.05b.01 | reverse complement strand
CAAGCAACAGCTTGACCATCACTTCTGAGAAGCACCGTGTGGCTACCTCCCGCAGAAACCTGGCTGTATGATAGTCCTTCATCCAGGGGTGGTATGCTGCATCGTCCATCGGAATTTTGCCCGCATGCAACAGCTTGACCATCATTTCTGAGAAGCACAGTGTGACTAGTTCCTGCGGAAACCTGGCTGTATGAAATTCCTTCGTCCAAGGGTGGAATGTTACACTGCCCATCAGAATTGCAGCCGCAAGCAACAGCTTGACCATCACTTCTGAGAAGCACTGTGTGCTCCAATCCTGCAGATTCCATTGTGTCCTGACTGGCGAAGAGTGTCTTTGCACCTCTTGGCTTCGAACTCAATGTGCATATAACAAGTTCATCAAAGTCGCAACACAAGCGGAAGATAAGTACGACATGTTCGTGTTGGAATCATTTTGTGACAGCTCTGCTCTCCCTCCTGTTTCCTTTCAAATTCAAAAAAATACTGCCTATAAGGTTGAATGCTTGGATGTCACTTGTTCCAATTCGTTGATTTGTGCCACAACATAATCAGCTGCTTGTCCTTCATTGCTACTGCTGGTTTTTGGACCTCCATGACCCCGTCAATCTTCGTGACTTGAATGTGAACCCTGAATAAAGCTCAATAACTTCTAGGTCAAAATTGCGAGAAGGGGAGGGCCTCCCACTTTAGACTGGCATCTCAATCAATTCAGAAACCTTGTTATATTCCATTGGATCCTGTAGTTGGATCCTTTTAATGGCTTATGAATTCGAAATAAGCCCTGGCCCTAAAATGGGCAGCAAATAATCCCCCAACAAACAACTTGAAAATAGCCAGGGGCATTTTTTTTTCTCACTGATCGCCTCATATCGTTAGAATTCACCCGAGATTTTATGTTAATGCTCTGCCCCCAGTTGGCTTTATTTCTCGGAAGGTCTGTCAAAAGGCGTTTTTCCCATCAATAACATTGCCAACCCAAACAATTGGCTCAAATTTGTAAGGGAAATCCCTCAGAATTTCCAAAAGTTTGACTACCCTGTGATTTTGAAGATTCTATCCGGTCCTTTAGCTCACAATGAGAATGGGAAAATACATTATCCCTGGCAATCATCCCTGGTTCCAAATCGCTTCCCTAATATCACAGGATAGTCCTTGATCACCCCCAAAATGGGTCGCATTTAACGAACCCCCGTGAACTCGTGAACTCAACAATCGCCCAAGTGTCCACTCTTTTGATGACCTGCTCCACATCCTCTGCAGACATCTCTCCGCCTGGGTCGGTTACTAGGATGGGCAAGGTGGCCATGGTCATTGGGGAAGGCGAGATCTGGTGTATGATGTGAAAATGTAGGATCAAGAATCATATATTTAGGGACTAAAACCTAGATACTCAATGTACTACCAATTTACCTACATTTGGCTAGTTCAGGGGTTAAATGTAGGCATATTACACCATACATTAAGCGTCTGGGAAAAAACACCATGCCCACATGCGGGCAAAGGATTAACAAGAGGGCAACATGTAGAGAAGTGAACATCTATTGAAAATTATTGAAATGCATTTTTTTTGACTTTTTCGACCGCAGCGTTCAACTTCATGAATAAATACTATCGGAATGCACCAGTACCTCACCACCTCAAACATGTGGCTTTAGCGCATTTATGCGCATTTGCTTGATGGTTTCGGGGTCAAAAAAATCCACGAGAAATCTTTGAAAAATACTGTTGATAGAAGAAATCCTGCACCACCTTAGTTGATAGGTAGTTTCCCCCATTATTTACGAGTTTCTTACATCCCAGGTGGTGCAGGATCTCTTCCATCAAAAGGCCCCACCCCAATGCCAACCCACCACCCCAAGAAAATAAGGCCGAAAAAGGGATTGATATTAACCACCTGCCTGTTGTTTTGAATGTTTTTGTTAACCTAAGGCAGCTTTTTTGGAGCCTCTTGTGGGGGCCCAGGGGGGTGGGACCCACAATTTTAGGCTCTGAGATTCTCATCCTGGCACACAACTGGACTCCAAGGCGCAGAGTTTCGTGAGGCACTCCTTAAACTCATCACCAGAGACAAAGCCATCATCGTTTGAGTCCCATTCAGAGAATAGCCATTTCCTAAGGCTTGGAAACAAAAAAAAATCACGCGCCGGTTCCGCCGGTTCGGATCAGAAAAAACATCTAAAAAAACATCTGGGTATTGCAGTTGGGTACTGTTTGGGCTGCTCAACCTCTCCCAGTAATAGAATTCGTCCATTTTTTAGTAAAGGAATGACCTTTTTACCTTCACTTGCCACTGTTGGTTTGGTGGGTTCATCACGTTTCACGTGGGTGCCCTCAAAGCAGCTCGAGCTGCAGCAAGTCGGAAAATGTCACTCTGACTGGGACGGGGGAAGCATCCCATCACCTGATTTTCACCTGATTTGACATGAGAGACTAGCCAGCATATCAAATGCCTGTTGCATGGTGTTATCTGCATATGTGCGGGCATCCCTCCAACAGCAAACTCATAGATTGAAAATACGGCGAGAATTTAAAGTACCTACCGCCTACCGCACTGTATCCGCACTGTTTCGGTCAAACACATTAATATGCAGGCAGCAAAAACATTGTCACAAACACATGCGTTTAAAAAACACATTATTCCACAACACGTCACCAATCGGAAATTAATCCCTGTCAAATGCACCATCACGCTACTAATAAACCCATCCGGTGGCGAAGTTATATCAACAAACCATAGGTTTCCATCAGCATTTGCAAGGAGTCACGGTTTCCCTCGGTTCGTGAAACCGGATCTTTGGGATTTTCGGGGTATAGAAACCATACCCTCCAGGGAAGGATCACATATCCCACCTTTCACGGGAAGTTCGGAAACTCATCTACTCAAAACTGCCAAACGGTATCTGGGATATGTTTTTCTTCTCAAGGAGGGTATAGAAACCTATCAATCTCATTTTTCGCACTCTTTTAAACTTAAAAAACATATAAAATCTAAGATTTCCATGTTTGGAACCAGCGCCATTCTATCATAGATCCTTATAACAGCAGTTGCCCTTGTCAAACAAACTGCTTGTCCTCCATTTTTTGCGTTAAAAAATCTTTGCAACACAGCTTCACTTGCTCCATGACCTCGGCAGGTGGGTTGAGGGAACGGTGGGTTTATCTACCATGATTTATATTGGTGTCCAAAAATAGGGGTTCCCCCAAATCATCCATTTTAAAAGGGTTTTCCATTATAAACATCCATTTTGGGGTACCTTTATTTTAGGAAACATCCATATACAACAGGTGTTCAAAAAACAATCCTTTCGGTGGTGCAAAAGCCCAGGATTTGACGAAAACAACCATCAACCTCAAAGATGGAAAAAAAACCATATGCTTTGGGTCTACCCCCCACCCAGTAACAGTCACAAATGAAGGTTTAGAGGGATTCCCTACTAAAAATGGAATAAGCTTGGTGGTGACTGTTACTGGTTGGGGGGTAGTTCCAACATATGCTCATCTTACGGTAATTCTTCCTGAAAATTGCTGAAGGTGAACAAGTTGAAATTGACATTTTTAAAAAAATATCACCTAGAGAGGTGTATGGGTGTTTATTCAAAAGGAATTCACATAGATTCCTAGCACTTACAGGTCTATTAAGTTTGAAGAAAGTATCTGGGTACTTGTACTTTCACAAAAAAAACAATGTATGAGGTGAAGTGGATTGTTCCATGTGTTTCATTTAGATATTATTTTAGAATTATGCATGGATATTTGAAGTACCTCTACAACCTTCATTTTGAAACAAAATTGTAGAATTATATCCCAATTATCATGATTGCTACCCATGTTCATCTCGTTCCACTTTCATCACACCTCTTTCTAAGCCACAGTCTAAACTCCCTAAAACTCACAGTCTTTTCGCACCTCGCCTATTTTTTTGTCAGGGCCTATCAGCAGTCTTCCACCTGTTCCAGTACCCTTCATTCAACCACCATGTGACGGGCGTTTCAATGGTCGCAGTGGACTCCAGTTGGGATGGCGGCTGAGGAAGTTCCGCATCGACAGGAGGGGTTCCTTCGCTATGACGCTGATAGGTCTCTTCGATGATGCGACGAAGTTGATTTTTATCCACCATGGAACTATTCCTCGGTGAGTTGTGGAAGTTTGGGAGAGGTTCGACCCTTGGATAAACGCTGATGCTCGGATTTTTTGTACAAATTAATACAAATTATTTTCCCAAATGGTGGTTTAATGGTGATTTACCATGGTAGAAAGTAAAAAAATACCTTAAACAAATCCAAGTTTTTTGAAGAGCAGGTTATAAAATGGATACACAAAACCTAGGTACCAAACGCGTGACATCCCTGAAATTGAACATAGATACTAAAAAAAAACATGTTTGAAAGTGATAATTACATTTTCCGAACGATTGTCATTGATATCTACATGAAATTTCCAGGGTGTACATCCTCGAAAATTTCTCATGAAATTATGAGAGAATTCCACACAGTTAGATGGTTATCCGCCTAAAATATTCCATCCCTCACTACCTCATCCATGCATACTTGCAAAGTCTGGCTACCAGCAACCACTCTCTTTTCCTACCATATACCCTCCCTGAAACTAACAGTTCGCCCCTGAAAATAGAGCCCTGGAAGTTTGGAGATTCCTATTGGAAACCACCGTTTTTTTGGTGGCTGTTACTTAATTTCAGGGAGGGTATGGTCCGCTTACTGTTTCGGTAACGTACGAACCCTCACTGCGAGGTTAACACGCACCGTACCTGTCCACTCTTCGTCGCTCGCTCAAATCGAGGAACAAATCATGGCCATCTTTCACTTCCTCCGTCTTCACCAATGACTTGTCCTCAACTTGCTTGAGGAACGTATGCGCCAAATGAAGCACAATAAAACAACAAGGGGCCCTATCCTGTCCCATTGAAACAATATTCTGGGCTCAAGAAGGGTATCAAAGTTTCCCAATTACACTGTGTATATATATATTTTATATATTATATATAACATACTGGGGTCCAATGTAATGTTGTGTTGCTAAAGATTCGAAACATAACGTAGAAACTTGTGCAACGAAATTGCCAACATGGAGCTCCATGTGGGAAAATTTGGGGACCCTGTCATACTGTTGATGGTTCAGAAATCCCAAAACAACCACCTGGGATGTACAACACCCTGCAATCCGTGAAAAATTGAATGGGACCTTACCAACGGTCCCCTAAGTAAGGTGCTAGAGATACTAGATACTCAGGTTTAGGGGTCCGCTCGGTGGGTCCTGTTGGAGATTTCTTGGATGTAAATAATGGTATATCAACCATATCAACTGGTTAGCCGGATTTCTTCCATCAACAGTACGTCATTTTTTCTCTCTGCTCAAGGGCCTCTTGAACCCCACGTTGCGTATCCAAACAACCAGGGAATTCTAATCAGTTGTACCGTTGAAAATTTCACTGATGTATATAGATACAAGTTTCAACACAAAAAAATACTTGTGATTTGGATCAAGGAACTCCTTTATATCATACTCAAAAAAAATGAATATATCTGATGGTACCAAAGTACTTTTTTGGAAAAATAATGTATGTATTAAATAATATACATTTCATACTATTGGACATATTTATATACACACATATACAGGGATGTTTCCAAAAATAATGGTACCCCCAAATCATCCATTTTAAGTAATAAGGTTTTCCATTATAAACCATCCATTTTGGGGTACCCCTATTTTTGGAAACATCCATATATGTATAGTACTAAGGATCTGCAAATATCCATTTCTCCAACGGGTCCACCAGGGCTCTAAAGCTGATCGCACCGCACGCCTTTGATGTTCAGCGCCCTTGGGGGGACGAATGGAATGTTGATCCCCCAAGCAACGAGGGGGAGGGACCTTTGAAGAGTTCCTACTCCATTCCCTGTGGTTGTATTTTCTACATCTCAGACAGAGCTGCATGGATCTACACTCAGCCGAGTTGTGAAAAAATCATGTCATGTGAAGAGATTTTGAGAGGTTTGGTCCCAACAAAACCACCCGGACATGGGTGTTTTAAACATCAAAATAGTGAGTCCCCTCCAGGGAACGATCACATGTCCCACCGAACCGGAAGTTCGGAACATCATCGACTCAAAAGTGATATTTGGAGGGGATATGTTAGTTTTCAGGAGGGTACCAAATTCTGCAAGGTTGCGGTCCTTCAATTTTTTGAAGGGTTTTGACAAAAAAAAAAGGGGGTGAGACCATCGATTGTGGTATGTTCTCCGATCTTAGGGATGCATCTTTCATGATAATTCATTATTCATGTTTTTAATTTTCAATGCCTTTCAAACTTGCTGAAATATGATCATTTACTAGAAGCTTCTATCTTCCGTGGGCCAGTGTTTCAAGAGGAACAATGTCTGTGGCATGTCTCAGCATGTTGATTTAGGACACTCCCTCCATCTCCAAATGGCCACCAATCATGCAGCTATGCTGCTGTATCATCGCTGGGAACCACCAATGTGACTGCGCGACCAGTCCTGGTTGTAGAAACCACGTAACTCATCTCTCCGGCGTGCAAGGACGTGTTCATCAACAAATCTAGACGATGCAAAGAGTGAATGAATCCAGTAGTATGTAGCTAAAACAATGTTGAGTTTGGAGAGAATGGGATCTACTTCACCATGTTTGTAACATCCGACCACTGATGTTTATGTAAACTATAGCCAGTATCTTGGTCAATCATATTTTAAATCAAGGGTTGCTTGACAAATTGTCTTTGCAAGTAAACATCTTGACAGCACCTGTTCCCACCCCAGTCATGTCAGAGACAGGTGCGCAACCATTGCCCCCTGCCAACAGCACGAGTGGCCCAGCAAAAGTGCCAGTAGTGGCCAGTGTTACGGCCTCGGCCGAGTTGCTCCCCCCAAGCATGTTGCCAGCATGTTTCAGGGGCGAACCGCTCTTAGTTTTTAGGGAGTGGTAAGTGTAGATGTCAAGGTCGGTCCATGCTGCAAGCCACAAGTTGAAGAACTTGGTCGGGATTCAGTGAGAAAAAAACACCCATCGAAATGGATCATGGAAACAACAGCACAGAAAAGAATGAGACAAACAAATCTGCTAGTTGGTAGCTAAACTAGCGATTTGCAAAATATTGCAGTAGTCAAATTGGATCATTTGCCCGAGTACGGGTTAAAAATTAGAAAATCTTTGAAAACACCAGATCCGGGTAAAGTACATCAAAAGCTTCTGTGTGTCATATCTCCGTCATACCAAAATTTGGGAATACAGTCCATACAAGCTGGCCTTGCCGACACCGGCCGAATGTGCAACAACGATGTCCTGCGTGGCAAAAACTGTCCGAATCCAAATCCTGGGAAGGGGGATGTTGCCTACTTCGTGGCGTGTCTACAAAACATACGAAAACCACAAAGCTCACAAACAAAGTGCCATGAAAACAGGCCCTAAAATGTAGGATCTAAGAGAAAAAAATCAGGTAATGGGAATTGACATGTGACATCAATTGGCATTGCATTTGGGCTTTGGTTCTTGCCTGTTGGCATGGTGGCTAAGTAATCGATCTGACTCTCAAGAAAGGACAGTATGCATCATACGGACGCATGCGTGTGTGTGTGTGTGAAGTGGAATGTATGATATGTATGATATATGAAATATGTAATATGTATATGATGTATGTCACTCAACTTTATCATAAACATCCATCAAATCTGGGGGCATCCATCAAATCTGCGAAAACAAGACCTATACTACAGCTTCCGATGATCATCCATAGATAGATCATAGATAGAAAATTGAACCACCCACCAAGCTACAAAAAGGATCATCCCACGACGCTGCCGCTAGTGTGGCATCATTCCAGGCACCAAACAAAACACACACCGTGGAACCACACATTTTTTCCGTCTCATTTGGGAAAGCCACCAAAAGTTGATGCCGTAACAAATGCACGCCACCTTTGTGGGTGAGCAATTCCCTGATCCCAAAAACCATCGAATTTTAGGGTGACCTCAACCTGCCTTTAAAAAAACCTCCAACCCCACCGTTTTTTGGTGCGGTTTTAAGGTCCGGCTTGAACTTCTGACACTCTTGGGCCAAAGCATCCCTCGTGGCAGCATAACTGGCATGCTTCACCTTGCGACAAGAAATTTGTGGCCATGGCACCATGACATTGGAGAAACCGTTTTTTTTTTGGGGGGGGGAGCGATTTGACATTTATATATATATATATATGTATATCTGTGTGTGTTTGAAACAAGAATGCAAATTTAAATGTGTATACTGTATATATATAATTTGGAAGGCTCCCCCTTCCAGAAACAGAAGTTAGATAGGTATCTGAGTATCTGGGAAAAATGTTTCATGATCTTGGTGACGAGCCAGCATCCTGGGTTTGGGGTTTCGCATTCCTATATTTCTAAGTTGGTTTTGAATGCAAGCCTTTGGTTTCCCTCAACAAAACCTGTCAATCAAATGTAGCATATAAAACGTTTGACTCTCCATATCGGTATCATATTGATTGTACAATGTTTCCACCCTGGTGTTGTGAAACAAAATGAAATAACACTAGAACGCAATGAAGCTGCAAATGGATAAATCTAAGGATATTGCGACTTTTGTAGTTTGGAGATCGCTATGTTCCCATCAACAGTATTCCCATAATACAGAGGATTTAATCCCACATTCCTTACTAAGCATCAGCTAGTTATTGAGGGATATCAAAGCTTAAACCACTTGAAACAATATTGGCTCGTTGAATCTCTCACTTACACCCAAATGGATCCCGAATTGTTTGTGTTAATTATCCCAATTTTTCCACAAAAAGACTGGATGGGAATGTTTATTTCAATCCCAAATACTTTCTAGTACTTAAAATGCTCACAAATCATCACACCCACCCAGCCCCTCAAGCACCGTTGGGATGCAAAAGTGTTGAAAGTGCTGCCGCAAATATGTAGGTTTAGCGCCTGTCACGGGGCGAACTGCGCACTGCGTCATTGAGGGTGAGTGAATAGGTTAAGAAACTGAACTAGGGTGTGCTTGAAAGCACGATTGATCCTGAATTGATGATGATGATGATGATGATGATGATGATGATGATGATGATGATGATTTTCAATGC
Organism: Breviolum minutum Mf 1.05b.01; assembly: GCA_000507305.1. Taxonomy (NCBI): domain Eukaryota; class Dinophyceae; order Suessiales; family Symbiodiniaceae; genus Breviolum; species Breviolum minutum. The sequence continues at coordinate 149,553 of DF240900.1, read as the reverse complement.
TTCATCCAACTGAACCTTGGATGTTTGGACTCTTACTTCTAAGTCATCTCAGGCAAAAACATGCAAAAACAACTTATATGACAGCGCTTGACTCGCTTGACAGCTTCTAATCATAGCAATCAACTCACCATCCATTCAATGCCATGAGCACATGTCTGGAAACAAACAAACATCAACTCTTAGGTTGACGTCATCAACTCTTAGGTTGACGAGACTCCACCAGTACACCCGTCTGTCACAAAATCCCAACGCACCTGTAGTATTGCTTCCCAACCTCGTGTTGGGAAAAAAAGTCAGTTTCCATGCTGTCATGCTGAAAATAAAATGGCATTGGCGTATTTTTTTGCTCAACAAATGTTGCAGTGTACTTTGGGGCCAAAAAAGGATGGAGAGTTTTTGTAATTGAAGTTTAAACATGGAAGATTCTTGGTCTAAATGTGATGTTTCTCTTATGTTTTTCGGTTGCCCTCATCTAAGTGGTAGATGATAGTGGGAGAAGATCCAGATTTCACTTCACACAGCAACTTCCACCACCCCGAAATGATGGCAGCAAAGGAGCCCGCAAATGTAAAGAACACCTGGGCACGGATGGGAATTCGGAATGTGTTAAACGGTCTATCTTAACCAAGGACAAATATATTTTTGACTTCCATGTTTATCTATCCCTAGGCATCCAGTCATATTCTCAAATGATGATTGGGGTGTAAAATTTATAATCACCTCCTTTGGCAAGGTATTTAGGGAACCCCATTCCCATTCTCAGAAGGTGATTGGATCCCTAGGGTATATCGTACCAATGCTGTATATCAGTTCTTTTTTCTTCTAGATTAAACAAACAGTGGTTTATCAATCTAGGCTGGATAGTACCATATTAGGCCACAGATCTATACGATAAACGTCAACAAGTGAGCCACCGTTCAAAACCCTGGAGTGACATTCCATGATATTGATTGGTTGATAGGGATCCTTATAATGGCTTCTTATAATCCAAATATAACTGGGTAGTTTTTCATCCCCGAAAAATACCCTAAACAACCCAGGTTTTGGTCACTGCTCAAGTGGATGTTTTGCCTCAGTCAATCGCTTGAATGCTATACCGACCCCTCGACGAATAGAACCTAATCATTCGAACAGTAGCTACCTACTTATCACACACATATATAACAAATAAAGCTTACAAACTCTCATTTGGGGCAGTCCTTGCTGACAAGGAACAAGTTAACTATCTGGCAAGTGGGGGGATAGGCACTGGGAAGGTAATCTAGTTGGTAGTTTTCACCAACCCATCTGAAAAATATGCGTAAGTCAAATTGGATCATCTCTCCAGGTCGGGGGTGAAAATTGAAAAAAAAACACCACCTAGTAATCTTCAGATATCCAAGGACTCCCTGTAGATTCGACATTCCCATGAAAAGCATGGAGAAATTCAACACCAAACACTCTTTGAGGGGCCATGAAATCAACAAGTTAATCAGCCTAAGAGATGAAGTTCCACTACGCCGCTGTTCTTGTCGCGTCTGACAGTGGTGTCATTGTTGAAAAAAAACATTGCTTTAAAACACCCAGTGGTAAGTATTGGGATTGCATGAAAAACTCCACGATCAACTCAAAGTGATTCAAAGGGGCTGTTCAGGTCTAAAGGATATCCCAAGGTGAGCGTAAAGCGATGCCCCATTCCTACTCAAGATAGGAGCCACCCCCAACGAGACACAAACAGGTGTGTTTCTTCATCCGTGGGCAAGCATGGCCACACTTGGACTTACATGTTTATGTTTCATGTTTGGTATTCCAAGCAATTGTTTCCTCCAACCCAGCCCCACAAACCCATGTGTTGGAACAACCTCGCCTACCGAGGATGCCAGCGTCACCACGATGACATGAACCATTTTTAATGCTGGGGAATCCCAAGCCAAACCCTCAGTTTTGTCACGATTGCATCCCGGCTTGGGAGGTAGATCGAACTCATGTGTCTCTTGTTGCCTTTGGCTGGTGCTTCCTTGTACGCCCCCTTTCCCAACATCAGCAAGTCGATCACCCCCCCCAAACAAAGTCTGAGTGACGCAGTTCTGATTGGCCCTCCGCCATGGCGTTGAACAACCACAACAACTTTGTAGATGATAGGGCAATGGGTACTTGGATGACACTGAATGATAAGTTTTGAATGATAGATAGGATAGTGGCTAGTGCGCAACCCCATGCGCTATGTTGCTCTCAGTTAAGCTGATTGTGCCCATACAAGTAGGAATGATCATTGTCAAAGAACGACACATTCTATTTCACTATTCCGACCAATTTTGGGGAGTGTTGGGTGGGCCCCCAAATCGCAATCATTTGAATGGGTAGTTGTCTAGTGTCAAAGCATGTAGAAAGGATGTCTGGCTTGCAAGAGCATGTCAAAACATGGCCCAAAAAAATCGTACATCTTTTATAATTATAGGAAACTTTGCATTCAAATTTCCAGCTCACGAAATAAAATCATGGCGCAACTTTTGACACCAAATTCTCCGGGATTGGAATTTCCTTGCTCTCGAAAATCCAACTGCCTCACCTCGTGATGTTTTTCTCGGACATCTGTATCCGTTAAATCTGCGAAGTAAAACATCGTTTCGGGGAAGCTTTGTGCGAAAAATTTCGGGTCCGAAAAAAAAGATCTTTTTGACGCCAGGCACATTTTTTTAGGTCAATGCACCTTTCAGTAATATGAAGGGCATCATCCATTGTTTTTTTGGGGGGGGCGCCGTACCCCCCATCATCATCCATCATCAAACTAGGATGATCAGTGATCAAGTCACTTGTGGGCAATTCATAATTCCGTCGTTGTGGCGGGATTCGATCAACCATCATTTGGTTTGCAAGAGGTCGGCGGCTACTCATTTAAGAAAAGTCCCCGATATCATAACCAGTTGGTGCTCTCAACCAAATTGAGAATATTTTTGTCTAGCTGGGTCATTTCACCAATTTCCAGGGTAGCAAAACAAAAGATCCTATCTCCACTACAAAATTGAAGCTGGGTTGACTGAAAACTAAGGACCTCAAAATGTCCATGCCAGAAATGTTGGAAATAGTCTGTTCCCAACAAAAACTGGTGGCTTGACGGTCCCCAAGTGTGGGACATGACATACTCATATTATTTGAGTTTACTGGGGGTAACATGGACATGCAAAATTGTCATACCTGGGGGGCCAAACCTATGAGACCTATGGGATGACATGGGAATGGAATTTCACATTCGTTTTGGCACTTCTTTCGCCCATCCAAAGCCACAGTATGCTTGCCACTTTGGCTCACACTGAAATCACATCAGAAAGTGTTGCCAATGGATTGGCTTTGGAAATTGTAGCAAGCAAGCGTGCATCAGGCAAAACCAATCGAAGAGTCCGGGCGTCTGTGTTCAGCTCACGCGCCACACGGCTGCAAACATCCACTGTTCTGTCCGATTTTTGTGCTTTCAATCGCAGCGCCTCCAGCCCATCCAATCCAACACACGTCAGAATGACGCCTCCATCACCCTCAAGGAGAAAATCCACTTGCAACACACGGTCTTTCCCAAGCATGGAAAAGTTTGTGGAATCGCCAACATAGCGATAGCTCGGAGATGCAAAGCCGAACGGCAACCAGTCGCGCCAAGACCTTAATGATGGAATTTCGCATTGTCCATGACCATTCCGACCGGAAGCAACAGCTCGACCATCACTTCTGAGAAGGACTACGTGCCACCCTCCAGCAGAAACCTGGCTGTATGAAACCCCTTCATCCAAGGATGGAATGCTGCAATGTCCAATAAAAGTACGGCCGCAAAGAACCGCTTCGCCATCACTTCTGAGAAGAACTGTGTGAAGCCCTCCTGCGGAAACCTGGATGTATGAAAGTCCTTGCTCCAAGGGTGGTATGCTGCATTGTCCACTGGGATTTGGGCCACAAGCAACAGCTTGACCATCACTTCTGAGAAGCAATGTGTGAGACAATCCTGCAGCAACCTGGCTATATGAAATTCCTTCATCCAAGCGTGGTATCCTGCATCGTCCATCGGAATTTTGGCCAGAGGCAACAGCTTGACCATCACTTCTGAGGAGCACTGTGTGAAGCTCTCCTGCAGAAACCTGGACATATAAAATTCCTTCATCCAAGGGTGGAATGCTGCATTGTCCATGAGAATTAAAGCCACAAGCAACAGCTTGACCATCACTTCTGAGAAGCACCGTGTGGCTACCTCCTGCAGAAACCTGGCTGTATGATAGTCCTTCATCCAGGGGTGGTATGCTGCATCGTCCATCGGAATTTTGCCCGCATGCAACAGCTTGACCATCATTTCTGAGAAGCACAGTGTGACTAGTTCCTGCGGAAACCTGGCTGTATGAAATTCCTTCGTCCAAGGGTGGAATGTTACACTGCCCATCAGAATTGCAGCCGCAAGCAACAGCTTGACCATCACTTCTGAGAAGCACTGTGTGCTGCCAGCCTGCAGATGCCATTGTGTCCTGACTGACGAAGGGTGTCTTTGCACCTCTTGGCTTCGAACTCAATGTGCATATAACAATTTCAGAAAATTTGCCACTCAAGATAAAGATACATACAACATGCCTAAGGTTGAACGCTTTTATGTCATTTGTTCCAAGTCGTTGGTTGTGCAACAACATAATCGGCTGCTTGTCCTTGATTGCTATGGCTGGTTTTTGGACATAATGAGCCCGTGAATCTTCGTGAGTTTAGTGTGCACCCTAAATAAAGCTCAATAACTCCTACTGTATTCCAAGTTGGGGTAAGGGGAAGGTCTCCCACTTTAGACTGGCAATTCAATCAATTCATCAGTTTTCTGTTCTTACCCCAGGGGTTTTCATGATGGAAGAAGTTCAGCCAACAACCTGGGATGTATTAAAACCATCAAAATCCATTGTGACTAATCTAGCAGGATGTCTTTCGTCCATAGTAGCTCGGGCTTTTGTGCCAGGTTTCCAACTTTTTAACCATCCACTTTGGAACATGAAGGGCATCATCCACTTTTGGAGGGGAGCTGTACAACCATCATTCCTCGTTGTGGAAGGATTCCCTCACTCCACCACCATTTGGTGTACAAGAGACGGTCGGCGGCTATCATTATAAATGAAACCCCGTGATATCATAACCAGCTGGTGTTTTTTTTTCAAACCACTTGAAACATATTTTTGTCAAACCAGGTCATCTCCCAAATGGGGTCTTCCAAATAAAAAATACATAAAAACACCTTGTCCCCCCACAAATAACAAGGCCCTGAACTGTCTCTGGGTGGTCTCAAAATTAAGGACCCCCAAAATATCCATGACAGAAATGTTGATGGCTTGACGGTCCCCAATTGTTGGACGGACTCATCTTACTTGAGTTTACTAGGGGGGTGCATGGACATGCAAAATTGTCATACCTGGGGGCTGCTTTTCCAAAACCATCATTTTGAGGGCCCACGGTACATTTCCCAGGTTAGCATATTCTCAACCGGTACACCCAAGTAGAATGATGTGATGCGGGGATGGCCAAAATTGTTCTACCACACGGCATGTCCATGCAAACTTTCCTAAACCTACACCCCTGAAGATTAGCATGGAACATAATCATGGAGGTTTGGAAGATCATTTTCCTTCCTAAATGGGTGATTTGTATTTTCCATGTTAATCTTCCGGGGTGTGAATACGATGACATGAGGATGGAATTCCACATTCGTTTCCGCACTTCTTTCGTCCATCCAAAGCCACAGTATGCTTGCCACTTTGGCTCACACTGAAATCACATCAGAAAGTGTTGCGAATGGATTGGCTTTACAGATTGTAGCAAGCAAGCGTGCATCAGGCAAAACCAATCGAAGAGTCCGGGCGTCTGTGTTCAGCTCACGCGCCACACGGCTGCAAACATCCACTGTTCTGTCCGATTTTTGTGCTTTCAATCGTAGTACCTCCAGCCCATCCAATCCAACACACGTCAGAATGACGCCTCCATCACCCTCAAGGTGAAAATCCACTTGCAACACACGGTCTTTCCCAAGAAGAGGAAAAGCTGTGGTATCAGAAATGTAGCTATAGCTCGGAAATACAAAGCCAAATGGTAACCGGTCACGCCAAGACCGCAACGAAGGAATGCTGCATTGTTCACGAGAATTAGAGCCGCAAACAACAGCTTGACCATCACTTCTGAGAAGCACTGTGTGCTTACCTCCTGCCGAAACCTGGCTGTATGAAAGTCCTTCATGCAAGGGCGGTATGCTGCATCGTCCATCGGAATTTTGCCCGCATGCTACAGCTTGACCATCACTTCTGAGAAGCACTGTGTGAAGCCCTCCTGCGGAAACCTGGCTGTACGAAAATCCTTCATCCAAGGGTGGAATGCTGAATTGTCCATCAGAATTACAGCCACAAGCAACAGCTTGACCATCACTTCTGAGAAGCACTGTGTGGCTATCTCCTGCAGAAACCTGGCTGTATGAGATTCCTTCGTCCAAGGGTGGAATGTTGCATTGTCTATGGGGGTAATTCTGGCCACAAGCAACAGCTTGACCATCACTTCTGAGAAGCACTGTGTGGCTATTTCCTGCGGAAACCTGGCTGTATGAAAGTCCTTCATCCAAGGGTGGAATGCTGCATTGTCCATCGGGATTTTGGCCGCAAACAACTGCTCGACCATCACTTCTGAGAAGGACCGTGTGGCCACTTCCTGCAGAAACCTGGCTGTATGATAGTCCTTCATTCAAGCGTGGAATGCTGCATTGTCCCTCAGATTTCTTGCCGCATGCTACAGCTTGACCATCACTTCTGAGAAGCACTGTGTGAAACCCTCCTGCAGAAACCTGGCTGTATGAAAGTCCTTCATTCAATTGTGGAATGCGGCATTGTCCCTCGGATTTCTTGCCGCATGCTACAGCTTGACCATCACTTCTGAGAAGCACTGTGTGAAACCCTCCTGCAGAAACCTGACTGTATGAAATTCCTGCATCCAAGGGTGGAATGTTGCACTGCCCACCAATATTCCCACCGCAAGCAACAGCTTGACCATCACTTCTGAGAAGCACTGTGTGGCTATGTCCTGCGGAAACCTGGCTGTATGAAATTCCTTCGCCCAAGGGTGGAATGCTGCATTGTCCATAAGAGTTCCACCCGCAAACAACAGCTTGACCATCACTTCTGAGAAGCACCGTGTGGCTATTTCCTGCGGAAACCTGGCTGTATGAAATTCCTTCGTCCAAGGGTGGAATGTTGCACTGCCCATCAGAATTGCAGCCGCAAGCAACAGCTTGACCATCACTTCTGAGAAGCACTGTGTGCTTACCTCCTGCCGAAACCTGGCTGTATGAGAGTCCTCGAAATAAAGGTGGAATGTTGCACTGCCCATCAGAATTGCGGCCGCAAGCAACAGCTCGACCATCACTTCTGAGAAGCACTGTGTGCTGCCAGCCTGCAGATGCCATTGTGTCCTGACTGATGAAGGGTGTCTTTGCACCTCTTGGCTTCGAACTCAATGTGCATATAACAATTTCAGAAAATTTGCCACTCAAGATAAAGATACATACAACATGCCTAAGGTTGAACGCTTGTATGTCACTTGTTCCAAACCGTTGGTTGTGCAACAACATAATCGGCTGCTTGTCCTTGATTGCTATGGCTGGATTTTGGACATAATGAGCCCGTGAATCTTCGTGAGTTTAATGTGAACCCTAAATAAAGCTCAACAACTCCTACTGTATTCCAAATTGGGTCAAGGGGAGGGTCTCCCACTTTAGACTGGTAATTCAATCAATCCATCCGTTTTCTGTTCTTACCCCATGAAAACCCCTGCAGATGTTCCACCAAAACTTGACTCGTCATGCCCTTGACGGAACCTGAAACCCCCCTCTAAAACCTTCCTTTTCTATTGGAGATTGTAGATGTCCCCAGCACCAGCTTTGAAAACAACCAGCGCCTTGGCAATCAAGTCGCTTCTTACTAAAGAATTTCTTTGATCTTCAAGAGATGAGGAGATGCTGTTGATGGAAGAAATTCAACAGAACAACCCAGAAGAGAGATGCAAAAGTTCCAGTTTGTTGCCACGGATGTCCTACCCAGAAGATCTGAAGATGTTTTTCCCATGGTTTCCTACACTTACTCCAAGAACCCCACCCCCCGGCTTGGTGTTCCCAGCTATCCCCAAGAAACACCTTTCTGTTTTTCTTGGGGTCACAATTTCCAGATTTTTGGAGCCCCAACAGGAATCCAAACTCCAAAAATCAAAATCCTCCTTTAAAAAAACAGATGTTAGGATCGGTTTTGATTCAAAAAAACATGCTGTACATGACCTGAAATAAACTCACCATAGGTAGAGGTGCTCATGTTTCTTCATCACCCAAGAGAAAAAATTATCAATAGCTGTTTCTGGTTCCCTCAATAGGTGGTAGGTAGCATATAATCACCCAATTTGGCAATATATACCACTTATACACCACTTATATATTGCCAATTGGGTGGTTATATGCTACCTACCACCTATTAAGGGAACCAGGAAACTCCATTGAATTTACCCAACAAACAAAAAAATCCGGCAAAAACATGGCAAAAACACCACCATCCTCAAGAACATCAAACTTGTGAACTTACAACTCGTCTATACCCATATGATCCATGGGACTGGTATATGCACTTACATTTACCATAAACATCAACCATTCATGTAGGTAAATATACCGGAATCGTCCCGCCCGGATGGTTATGGGTATAGATTCCAATGAACATCTCCAAAAAAGGCCAACGTGCCCACGTGACCGACGTTGGGTTGTCGAACCGTTGGGCATTCAACTTGCGACTTGCAGCTTCCAGGAGTTTCGAGGTGCACCTTAAAAACTTCCACATGGATGAGATGGTGAAGAACAAAGGGAGAATGTTCATGTTGCAAAAGGCATGGAATTTAAAAACGTGTTGTGAATACTTAATATATATATATATGTATATTCATTTATCTAAAAAGTTATTCATAGACATGTTATTGATATCTGTGTAAATGAAATATATATATATGTAAAATACATAAAAATATAATCAAACATACATATGTACATACAGCGGATATGTATCGAGGTTGGTGGCGTATCCGCTACCTATTGCAAGAAACATGCTCTGAAAAAACTGGATCATTTACGTTAAACATGATAAATATGCCCCGGAACCTGTCGTGAAAACACTTCAATTCACAAGAGATAAATTACAAGGTTTGAGACTGACAACACCAATTTAAATATGTGGAACTTGTTCATAGCAAGTTCCACAACTATCTTAGCATCTCTTCCATTCCCCATTTTGCCTTACCTTCAAAGATCTCCTTGTAAATCCATCCCCCTTGACATGCCAGCATTACTTAGCTGAGCTTTCCTGAGTTTGCCAAGGTGCTGTGTGTCGACCTTGAATCCAGGAAGACCAAAGCTCCAGGAATGTTCAGAGGCACCCCACCTTGCAATCATCAACATCATCATCAACATCAACATCAACATCATCATCATCATCATCATCAACATCATCATCATCCCCGTGGGTTTTTTCACCGGTCTGAAAAATACTTTTACAAGGACCAAGGATGATTTTTTGATGATCATCATCAACATCTTCAACATTATCATAATACTATATAATACTCATAAAATTCAATGATGATGATTATCCACCATCATCATCATCATCATCAACATCATCATCATCCTCGTGGGTTTTTTCACCGGTATGAAAAATACTTATACAAGGACCAAGGATGCTTTTTTGATGATCATCATCAACATCTTCAACATTATCATAATACTATATAATACTCATATAATTCAATGATGATGATTATCCACCACCATCATCATCATCATCATCATCATCATCATCATCATCATCAGCCACCAAATGCTATTTTCGTGAGACGTTTTCGCTGGGATTTATGGGGATGTTTTTTTTTCAAAACGCATTTTCGGCCCATAGGCTCGGTCCTTATAACCTCACTTTTACATAGTTTTAACATGATTATATCAGAGGATGTTTTGAACCTCATTGGGTTTCCAAAAATCACAGTCTGATATAAAGATATGGCATCTTAGTCCCACCTCCCCTAAAACAAATAGCCCACTTATCCACTTCTTTCCTTCAAAATAGGTAAACTTGTCTCCAAAAAAGGAGTCGCCAGATAAATCTTTAGATAGCAAGCAGGTAGTTTGCAGGAACAAAATTGGGAGTGAAACCATGAAAATCCGAGGCAGGTGTGATTTCTATAGTTTCCCTAAGGTCTGATCAAAACCTGAGGGTACCCCACCCCAGGCAACCAGAAAACTAGAAAAATCATCGACTCAAAAGTGTTTAAAGGGAAAGTGATATCTTTTTTTTTTCCGGATGGGTATCAATCTGGTGGTTCAGAAATCCCAAGGAAACCCACCTAAAATGTACAAAAACATGAAAAATCATCAATTGTGATGATTCTCACCATGAAACATCCCTGTTAGGTTGTTTCCCTTCAGAAAGCTGAGGGTTGAACGCGCTTGGCTTCAAAATCGCTCCCAGATCATTCAAATTCGCTGCGAATTACGACATCGAAACTTTCCCAGCCCTAACTGCTCCCATGTCTTGAGGTGGAGATTCACCAACTTTAATTGCATATAAATATATTTGTAAAATATGTAATATGAGATGTACCTATGATGTACCAAGAAACTGAGATGGATCCAGTACTTTTGTAGTGTGTGCACATGTAATTTCAATGTCTGTCATTGTTAGTATATGCAGTGTAGTCTTGGATCATCGACTTACTTTAAGTACAGTCTTTGTAGATATGAAAATCTTAATCATGGCAGAACCTTTCTTTCGAGTCACGTAAATCATAGGGGGGCGGGGTCTTGACATGGTGTTTCAAGATCTACTTTTTTTTTAGCCTGTGTTGGGGGGAAGGACCGGAAGTATATAATCACCTCGCCCTCCGGTGAACTGACAAATCGCCCTGGTAAATCCTGCTTCTGTTACAGGAGTGCGACTCAACTGATTAACCCCCTCCACCCCTGCGCTATGGGCCTGGGCATTTCGGAACAGACCTGCAGCAAATGTAGCCATGGAATGCCATGGAAACACCCCCTAAACCTGAAAATGATGGTTTCCAAAAGCAATCTCCTTTTCCACGGGGCCATTTTCAGGTTCCGTGTCTGCTAAACTTCAGGGATGTAAAATGCACTGGATTTGGGACAAAGGTGTGTCACACTGTTGGAAGTTGATGTGACGTTAACCCCAACTGCTGTCTCTCATTAAGAAAGGAAGACCTGAAAATCCATGGCCTATTGAAATAGTTCCTTTTTTAGGAGACATGTTAGTTTTCCAGGGTGTACTTCAAATTCAAAAAAAAGTGACAGTTGCGAGAATAGAATCAACCCTTTAAACAGCTAAGGGTCTACTCTGGGGAATGGTCACATATCCCACCTTTGGAAAAGGAAAATAATCTTCAAAGGCGCCTGGGAAAGGGATGTGTTATTCCCAGGATGTATCTGTTCATTTAAAAAACCTCAGGGTGCCTCCTTTGAAATTTTAGCATGGATACGAAAAACTATCATTACTTTACTGTTTCAAAAAAAATGTGTATATATATACATACATACATACATTTTTGAACATTCCTCAAATTTGCAGGGTGTAAAAACTTGCCATCATCTTCCTTTCCCCCGAAAAAACCATGGCGTTTGCCAACCAACAAAGACATCATCCCCATCCCTCCACCTGTGGATTCAGCTCCAACATACGTAGGACCTGCAGGAGCAAAACATCCCGTTTTTCGTCGAGGATTTTCATATGGGAAACCCGGTACCGAAGTCCCTAACATGACGATTGCTGGAACATCCACCATTGCTGGTAATCTAACATAGCAATAGGAAATGGACCATTGGAAGATGTATTTCCTACATAAAATGGGGATTTTCCAGCCAGCCATGTTAGTTTTCGGGGAGGGTATTTCCTATTCAAAAAAGGGGTGGGTTGTCCAATGTCATGTTGGTTTTCAGGGGTGTAAATCTAGAAATACACCCAACAACTTCCAAGATACAACCAGGCTGACTTCTGGGAAGTGGTATGGAAAGTCTACAAAGAGTCGGGGGGGGGGGGGGGGCACTTTTTGGAATTTCCCTTCCTGATGAAATTCTCAAAAAAATGGTTTTCATGAGTTTAGTTTTCGTCTTAGTAAATGCTCCACTTTTTTCATCCGACTCATGGTTGGCTGATGGTTTAAGATAGCTTCTTTACACTTTGAAAGCAAGATTTTGAGGCATACAAGTACCATCCAAAAACATCCAAAAACAAGATTCATAAGGGTTCCCAAATCATGGGGGGAAACACAAAAAAAAACAAAAAAAACAAAATCCTTTTCTTGTATCAC
>DF240900.1:38336-137056 GCA_000507305.1 Breviolum minutum Mf 1.05b.01 | reverse complement strand
CCCCCCCTTTCTCCCCCCTTCTCCAAACAAACCCTTTCCAAACCCCGCAGGGTTTACCCCGTGGCGGATGAGTTCTCCCATTCATTCGGCGTCCGGGCAGAAAGGCCAGCACTTTTACCACCAGCACCTCCGCACACGCGAAGCCTGGCTTTCTTGGAACTCGTGGGGGGGTCTGGTGAGGTGGTTGGATAAACTTGGCAATATATGACCTGGCGAAAAAAGGCGATGCCCAATGCCAAAACATGTCTGTTAACAAACATCTGAAGGAATTTTTGGTCCATAAATATGCAGAATTTATTCATATTTTACAGTAAATATATATATATATATATACATATGTGAATATATACATGAAAAATAGATGGGATCGATTACGTATATTAAATCTAAAGCGTCAATGCAAAGAAAAAGATATATGCTGCTTGCAACGGAATTGGTTGACAAGAGTTGTGTTCAAACCAACATGGGACGTCAATGAGTCAAGCGCAAGATCGCCCTTCAACAAAAAACATCAGTACCATCCGGCATCATAGAAATTCCATGGCCACCAGTCCAAATAACACCCTGGAAGATTAACATGGAAGCTAAACATAACCCCATTTGAAAAGGAACATCATCTTCCTCCAAGCCATCTTTTTTGGAAGTTCCAGCCGTTGATTTGACCCATCATGGTGTTTGACAAATTTGGAGTCGTTTGAATCCTTTGGGAGCCATGCTCACAGTAGCCAGCAACACCTAAGCCTATAATATCTAAAACTCCAAGCAAGCAGTTGTTTTATGGTTGTTTCAGTTGGATTGATTCCAAATCTTTACATCAAAAAAATGGTTGGAAATCACCATTTCCATCCATTAAAAGCTGGTTGTTTAGGAATTCCAGGGTTGCAGGGCTAAGGCCCTGACAACGTTGATGCCACCGTGGCAGGGTCATCCAAACTTACCACCTGGTGAGACAAACCATCGGCCATTCATGAAATCAAGTTGCGCAAATCAAATCAATGACGTATTTTACATACTGAACGATTTGTCTAAATCAATATCATATATAGTACTTAGTTTTTTGGTAAGCAGTGTTATATCATATCATACTCCCTACACATGACACTTAGAGCAAACTGTCAATCAAGTGTAATCAAATATTTGAGACAAAAATGAGCAACTCAGGGCTCCGGAAAAAATGGATTTCCCAGCAACATCTTAAGAGTAAATCTACTATTCAAAAGTGATACCATCCAGTGAAACTAACAGCAAAAAACTGCTGAACATCAATAATTGGAATATGACAATGCCCTTTTAGTGTTCCCTTCTCCCGGCTTAGGTTCCATATTTAATTTCAAGGGAGGTGTAAACACAACGATCTTCAAAACAAGTAAACCTAAGCGGCGCAGCTCCCACTGGCAACGACGGGCGACAACTTTCAAAAAACCTTCACGTACATGGTCTCGGTAAAGAGTTCGTAGAGGAAAGGGAAAGCTGCACTGGCTGAAGGGCCTGGGAGATCAACCAATTTCTGAAGAGAAGAAGGATGACAAATCAAGAAACACTTAACCTTCCTCCCATAATCATGGTTCACTGGAAAATGTGTGTATCTCCAAAATTTGTTTCCTTTCATTTGGGGTAACTTTCCACTTCCATGATTATAGGAGAAAGGGTAGCGGAAGAGGGATTTTTTGCATTTACCAACATTTAGCCTAATATGGTAATGGAAAGGCCAAACACTGTAACACTGGATTTTCAACTTTCAATCTTAGCGCCAACTCTCTCTCAGCTGTGCAAAAGTGGATTTTCAACTTTCAATAAAGGTCTCTTACAGTAGTAAAATGAATGAATGGATTATTTTCCCATCGTGAACCCAGGGTTTAGGCAAATGAAAAACCCAAGGCCATAACCATCATCTACCCAATGTTTGCACTTGTTTTTCCGGGCGTCCCCCCGTTTCACACAACTCCCCCCCTGGTCGGATCCCTTTTTTGTTGAAGCTCCCGCACCAAAAATCGAAAAGAGGCCATCGATAAAAATCATCGCCTCTCTCGAAGGGGTCATTCAATGACACGGGGCCCCAAACAATGCACGATTCTAACTAGTCCCCCTCTGAAGAATTATAAGATATATCCACTGAAAACAAAAGTCGATTTTTGGAAGATGATTTTTTTCATCATGAACTGGATCCTTTTCAGGTGACATTCGTTCATTTTCCGGGCGGGGTTAAGGAGAAATGTCGCTATATGTTAGCTAGTCACAGGATGAAAATTCTTACATCCGATGTCAAATCAGCATCTGAATAATCAATTTGACCTGGATTTGTGTTGGTCAAAAATCTCATGAAGTATTGCATACTCTGTTGCTTTAGAGCTAAGTATCCTAACTCTTCAGCCAGATCACAACCCTGAAAAATCTCGGGACTCGGTTGACACTGTGGACCAAGTTTCCTTCCTGTAACTGCTGCCAACCCCCAAAAAGTTGAGATTCCTTTCTATAACGGAGTCAAAATCTTGCAAAAACCAATGGTGTTTGTTCCAGCGTGGGTGCATGCGGTGTGCGAATATAAATATATATATATATATCAAAATAGAATGAGCTTGTCAATTCTTGGCTTCCTGCAATCACCGCATATCAAACCAAAACGAATCTTAATGTTTTTCCTTGTCTTATCAAAAAGACCTATACTACACACCTGCAAACTAACAAATCGCCATGGAACATTCCAATCTTTCTCCTGGTAAATACCATCAAGTTGGTGGATTTTCCAGCTTGCATCAGCTTGCTATGTTAGTTTACTGGAGTGTAAATCATATACCTCTCCTTCATCATCTTCATCTTGACCCCTTGATCCTGAAAACAGCGTGCACCTCAAGACCTTTTAGATCTGTCTTCTCAGGACGGTTGTAAGTCACATCACCTGAGGATTGACTTTGGCTATCTTGGCTCCGTGGAAATTGACGGATGCCAACATGAGACGCAGGTGTTTAGTTGTTTGGTTGGGAATGAAGAGATACCTGGCAATTCCTTGTGACCCTTTTTTGGATGGTGAAAACGTGAGCCTTTGAAAAGGTTAAGTGACCTCCAACGATCGGGGATCAAGTTGGGTCACTTTGAATCAGTTTGGTGGATGTTTTGTTGAAGCATGGCACTTTTGGGGATGTATGTAACAATGTAATGCTTGAAACAAACATCTGAATATGAAATACATCTCTGAAATATCACGTGCCTATTGAAATTGATGTTTTGAAAAAGCTAATTTCTTTCAAAGATGGTGATTGTTTTTGAGAAAATGATAGCCAACTGCCAGCGAACATACGAGTCATATTTGTGTCTCATAGTTTGCTTTCAAACCAAACCAAAATACTTTTACTGATAGAACCCTAGAAAATCCAGCATAAAAATTAGGGATAAAATGCAAGCTGTTAGTTCAGGGGATGCAGGACTTACTATATATATACATAACATGCATACCAACAAACACAAAAACAATTGAATCAGGTCTGGTTTATCCTCATTACCAAGAAAGCATTCCATATTCCTTATACGACTCTCCAACGTGAAATGGTAGCAATAAAACATATCGGTATACCAAATCTATGTATACCTTTGTGATGTTGAATGTAATACGTTTGGGTTCCCAACCCGTTCCACAAACCTTAAAGCGAACACCCCATAGCTTTTTACCGAAAGCGCCAAGGAACGCAAAGTGGAACTAATGCGCTCGAAGAAACCCACCTCTTCCGTGAAAGTCTTGTCGCACACCTGGACATTTGGACGATGCACATACGGAACAGTACATGTATTTAAAACTGAATACATATATATATATATATGTTTATATGAATTTATACATATTTATAACATTAAATGATAAATAAGATATACTATATATGAGGATATATTAAACTATCAATCTAGGCAAATTACTACAACTCCCAAGCCTGAATGTTTCTGTCATTTTGGAGGGATTCCCTGACTATTCCAGCCCTTGATTTGGGGTGACCAACCGGCGGGTTGAAAAAACCAGAATTTGCCCAGATGAATGGATGGTGTATATAGGTGGGTGTTTCCAAAAATAGGGGTACCCCAAATTGGATGGTGAAAATCATGGAAAACCCTATGAACATTGATGATTTGGGGGGAAAACCCACTATTTTCGGAAACCCCCAAGTATTGTAAACACACCAGCCCATAAATCAAAATAAATATAGCTACAACTCTGTAAAGACTTGAATGTTTCATTTTCAAAAGTTGTATCTTGTGGGTACAACTGATGGTTAAATGTGGGAATTAATCATGAACTACTGTAATCTCCCCGAAACTAACATAGTCTCCGAAAATAGGTCTGGCCCCAAAAACAAAAAAATCATCTTCCAACCATGAATTTTCAGGTGCAAACTGTAAACTCGCTGTTCGTTTCAGGGAGGGTAATGATTCTTGTAGACTGCAAATAGGGCATAGGGCATTCCAACCGTAAAAAAAACCTTAACCCTCATGGGTCCACGCCCAAAAGCAGGTCGGCGCCTTACTTACGGAGCCGGTGAAATCATCCATTTAATGGATCTCCAAATTAATCCATGTTTTACCCTCTGGTAAACTAACATGGCAATGGAAAATGGACCCGGATTGAAGATGTATTCCCTACTGAACATGGGGATTTTCCAGCCAGCCATGTTAGTTTACTGGAGGGTAAAGGTTGGAAATGGGTGGATTTTCCCAAGTAAAGATTTGACAAAATCATCCAACTGAAGCAATCCCAATCTAAAAATGGTTTCGAGTTCCAGGCGCAACCCCCCTTTCCCTGGATTTCACGTTTAGTTCATCTCATCCGAAAAAGATCAAGATCCAGAAACCCGATCGAAGTTGTCGTCTTCTACCACATGGCCCAAACGCAGTGGCAACTCCAACCTGGGATGGTTCAACAAAGAAACAAAGAAGCAAACAACTAGAATCAAAGAGAAAAGTTGGGTACCCTTGGGAGAGTACCCGAGATACACACCAACATATACCACCTATATATGGACTTTAAAATGCTGGCAAAGGGCAATATGGGGTAATATTTGGGGAACAACTGCTAGGGTTCCCAAGGGTACCCTAAATTTCACTTTGATAGAACAGACAAGAAAAAAACACTTTTTCCAAAGGTTTTGAAAATAAAGGGAAATGGAAATGGATGGAAATGAAAGTTCTCTATTTTTTTTCCTTTAAGAAAAGGTCATGATATCGAACGAGGGGAAATTGTTATTCACTTCTTCTTTGTCGAGGTGGGGGGGTGAAGGTTCTTGGAGGCAGTTGTAAGTATATAACTGGGAGACATTCCCAAATGTGCGATCGGGTCTAAACTGTTGCATTATTTCCATATACTAGAAGTACCAGTAGTAGGGGATGGTCATCAACCCAATCATAGGGTTTTATATACCCAACATAAGGATTCCATTTAAAAGGTGGGATGACCATCCCCAATATAAGGAGTTTAGACCCTGGCACATATTCATTGATGTACTTGAATCATTGGCGTATCCTCCAGGGAATAATCACATATCTGATCAAAAAAAGGAACATCATCAACTCAAAATTTGCTTTCAATTCAAAAAAAGAATATCCCACAGGATCCATGTATGGTATATTTACCTACATTTGGCTGATTTTTCTGGTAAATGTAGGTAAATATACAAGTCCCATGGATCCTATGGGTATGTGTGTTCCCGGGAGGGTATATAATTTCATCAAAAAACATCAATCCAGCAATCCGTCAAACGTGATCACGGTTCCCATAAAAGATGGTAGGTAGCATATAACCCCCGGAAGGCAATATATAAGTGTTATAAAAGTGATACATATTGCCAATTGGGTGATTATATGCTTCCTACCACCTTTTATGGGAACCAGGAAACTCCATTGAAATGATTGAAACCACAACCTAAATTCGATATAATACTGTTGATGGGTCAGAAATCCCAAATAACCACCGAAAGGATGTTTTAAATAAGGGGATATTTACCATATCAACTGGTTGAAAATAATCCAAATGACTTACTGCTGGCCACCATGTCACCCCAAGCATTTCCTGAAAATTTTCTCATCTAAGTCTGCCGCTTTTGTTGGGGACTCAGAGCTGATAAAACTGCCTCAAGACAAGCATGGCTGTCACGGATAGTAAAGAACATATGTTTTCTAGTTGGTGGTGCCAACCCATTTGAGAAAGACAAGCAGATCAAGCAGAATCGGAGCACTTCTCCAAGTAGGGGTTTTAAAAATCGTTGAAACCACCACTTACTTTAGACAATCTCAAGCTTTAAAAGGCTTTATTCACATCATCGTCACATCTAAATGTTGAGTGGACCAATGTGGTATTCACAATTCATCATTGCTCATTCCTTGTGTGGGGAAATGGTGACAAGTTTGACATCACCAAAACCAGTGGATGCTTTCAACCCATTTGAACCATATGCTCGTCAAATTGGATCATTTTCCCAGGGATCGAGGTGAACACAAAAACAGATTTGAGGCATCCAGCGGGTCAAAAAGTTATGGATGACCTCTTCATTAAAACAACAGCTTTCAAAATCAAGTACCTATAGGATTATCCATATATGGTATATTTACGTACATCTGTGTTTCAGGTAAATGTATCAAGGTGAATATACCGTATAAAATACATTGATCCTATGGGATATGAATACCCCGGGATGCGTCTGAAACCCCTCCCAGAATGCTATACTGTTGATGGAAGAAATCCTGAACCACCTGGGATGTATAAAACCCTGCAAATAATGGGAGAAACTGCCTATCAACTGGTGCAGGATTTTTTCCATCAACAGTATGAATGCAAGTGAAGCCGTATATCTAGGGGGATGTCGCAAAAACCACCCGAAAAGTACATACAGTACCGGGGAGTAGAATCAACCCCCGAAAACGAACAAATATCCCCTGAAAGAGACCATTGCTACTTAAATTGCTATAAGCTTTTTCATGCTTTTTTTCCTAACCCCACAACATAACCTTACAGTTGCTTCACCTGAAAATGGTTTCCCTAACCCCCACAAAAATTCGAGGAAAAAACCACGAAAAAATCCGACCCAAAGGTCGCCCCAGCAGTCTGCTGCCTGCAGCATCTGCTTCCGCATCAGCAACTCTGGCTTTTGCCACCTTCCCTGGAATGACTTGGTTGCTTGGTTGAACCAACCCATTTGGGTGTTTCCAAAAAATAGGGGGTTTTACCCCCAAATCATCCATTTTAGTAGGGTTTTCCATGATTTTCACCATCCATTTTGGGGAAAAAAAAACCTATTTTCGGAAACATCCATTTTGAAAAATATACAAACATATCATAGAATTGGATCATGTCCCCCAGGGTAAGGATGAAAGATATGAAAGTGAAAATGGGCTTTTGTTTCAACTATCTTAAACCCAGGTAAGAATTGGGGAATCTTCCCCAATTTTCGGGGTGAAACGGTGAAAGTGAAAAGTATTTGAAACCACCACTTAGAGGACCTAGATGAAAATGGGTACCCTTCCTCCCGTAATCATGGTTCAGTGAAAAAATGGCTCCCGGTTTCATAGTAACGTTACCTTTCAAATGCAGCCATTTTCCACTGAACCATGATTATTGGAGAAAGGGTACATTTTCTTCATGCCTGTTTTGATAAAACAGCATCCCTAAAATATGCAACCCAACAAGAACATGAAGAAATGAAACAACGATGTGTCCTAACGAAATCATTTGCATGCAAACTTTCCTAAACCCATGGGATGACATGGGGATGGAATTCCAATACCTTCCTTGTCGCACTTCTTTCGCCCATCGAAGCCACATTCTGCTTGCCATTCTGGCTTACGCTAAAATCACATCCGAAAGTGTTGCAAATGGATTCGCCTTGGAGATTGTACCAAGCAAACGTGCATCAGGCAAAACCATTCGAAGATTCTCGACGTTTGTGTCCAGTTCACGAGCCACACGGCTGCAAACATCCACTGTTCTGTCAGATTTTTGTGCTTTCAATCGCAGCACCTCCAGCCCATCCAATCCAACACATTTGAGTGTGACACCTGCATTACCCTCAAGGAGAAAATCCACTTGCACCACACGGTCTGTCCCAAGAAGAGGAAATGTTGTGAAATCACAAATGTAGCGATAGCTGGGAGCTGCAAAGCCAAACGGCAACCACTCACGCCAAGACCTCAGTGGTGGAATGTTGCACTGCAAACTAGAATTCCAGCCGAAAGCAACAGCCTCACCATCACTTCTGAGAAGCACCGTGTGAAGCGCTCCTGCAGAAACCTGACTGTATGAAAGTCTCCTAGGCAAGGGCGGAATGCTGCATTGTCCATCAGATTTTGAGCCGCAGGCAACAACTTGACCATCACTTCTGAGAAACAGGGTGTGGAAATTTCCTGCAGAAACCTGGATGTAGGAAATTCCTGCCTCCTTGGGTGGAATGTTGCATTGTCCATGAGAATTAGAGCCGCAAGCAACAGCTTGACCATCACTTCTGAGAAGCACTGTGTGACTAGCTCCTGCAGAAACCTGGGTATATGACAGTCCTTCAGCCAAGGGTGGAAAGCTGCATTGTCCATCGTTATAGAAGCCGCAACCAACGGCTTTGCCATCACTTCTGAGAAACACTGTGTGAAGCCCTCCTGCAGAAACCTGGATGTAGGAAATTCTTGCCTCCTTGGATGGAATGTTGCATTGTCCACGCTGATTGAAACCGCAAGCAACAGCCTCACCATCACTTCTGAGAAGCACTGTGTGAAATTCTCCTGCTGAAACCTGGATGTATGAAAGTCCTCCATCCAAAGGTGGAATGGTGCATTGTCCATCAGCGTTTTCGCCGCAAGCAACAGCCTGACCATCACTTCTGAGAAGCGCTGTGTGAGACCCTCCTGCAGCAACCTGGGTATATGAAATTCCTTCATCTAAGGGTGGAATGCTGCACTCGTCACCCCTATTGCAGCCGTAAGCAATAGCTTGGCCATCACTTCTGAGAAGCACTGTGTGCCACCCTCCTGCTTGTGCCATTGCCCCCTGACTGAAAACGGTGTCTTTGCACCTCTTAGCTTCGAGCTTTGAACTCAAGGTGCGGTTTTTGACAAGTTCAGAACATTCATAACACAAGCGGAAGAAATAAACGACATGCTCGTGTTGGGGTCATTTTATGCCAGCTGAAATCTTGCTCCTCTTTCTATTCAAATTGCACAACTGCCGGAAGTTCAATGCTTGCTTGGAGGATCATCCCAGGACTTGCAAGTGGTCAGGATCACCCCCATGAATTAAGCCATGAAACGGCCATTTTTTTCGGGGAACAACCCTACTGCAGGGGAGTTGGATTCACCATGGTTATTAACCACTTACAAGTCCTGGGATGATCTTCCAAGTGGATGTCACTTGTTTCAAGTCAATGGTTGCATCACAATACCCCCTCCCTCCCGCCATGTTCCACCTCGTTTCCGCCAGTCAACAATTGCAGCTCCTGTGGGAAGACGCCAGCCCCACCCCCCTTGAAATGAGGCATTGGGGAGTGTGGTGAAAAACCCATCCCTTGATAAAGCCTTATTTCCTATAGCCTATATACGAATACGTATATACGAATACGTAAGAAATCTCCAAACTGAATGAAATACAACGAAACATGTGGACTCTTCAAATGAAATAGACATCTGATTTTGCTGATGAATGTTTGCTCTGATACACCATGGATAGCACATGGCAATTTCGAGTAACTCATGTTAGGCCCCAGAAACGTATAGTGCATCATAGCCACCCGACAAAATTGGCGACCATTCTGAGACGTTCCAAGCATATCACTTCACATACAAAGTGGCTTAAGGATGTTTAAAAAATGCATCTCGGCAACAAATAACACTGCTTATGTATGAGTATGCCTTTTATCCAGCTCCTTTGGTATCAAAATAGGAGCCATTCTCGATATAGAGTCATTCTACGAAAAAAATCTCTTATATAATCCTCGTACTTTCCATAATACTGCACATTATTTAATATGGATCCGAACTTCATGGTTTATGAAATAATCCTTCTATAACCGGGGTCCGCATTTAAAATCCCCTATTTTAATATTCCAACCAACCAGCGTGAGTGAGGGAACTGATCACTGCCACGACTCCAGGTGTCCTCTTCAGGCGTCAAACGACAATTGGCAGATGCTAAATGCCGCTTTCTGACCTCACCGAGAACCCCGCCGGACGGCCAGACCTACCCGGCCAGACCGAGACCGAGTTACGTACCCAAACCCCGTACCCTACCTTAGCAACTTCTCCCTGGGTTTTAGTAGGGGAAGATCCCCCCAAAAATGTGTTTAACAGGAAATGTGTCGGTTTGGTCGGCTAATGATGAAGACAGGTGTGGCTTTTTTGGGGGGCCGCCCAGTGGCTTTTGGGATTGGATTCACTCAACTCCTCAGGTGGAGGTGAATCATCACATGTGGCGATTCGGAATGATGGAAAGTGCATGCGGCTTGAAAAACCAGTGGAGGGAACCTGGTAGTTTATCCCATTTATTTACAAGGTTGGTTGTACATCCTGCTCAAATCGTGTGGGATTTTTTGGGATTTCTGAACCATCAACAGTATGATAAACATGGATACCAACTCGAGCCATTCGAATCCTGGGCCGCCGGAACATATTCCAGAAGCAACTGGCTTGTGTCCCAACCTCTGCGGCAGAAACAAGTGAGAAACCTATCTTTAATTTCAGGTTGGTGGTTTCAACCCCTTTGAAAAATATTGGTCAAATTGGAAATCTTCCCCAAATAGGAGTGAAAATAAAAAATCTTTGAAACCACCACCCAGGTTTCAACTGGCAGTTCCCTCGAATCAAACATAGCCATGAGATGCTTTAGCCAGCAAGTAATTGTATGTTACTTACACACCTCCCCCAACCACAAAAAAAACACACACAAACTTAGCAACTGAAGCCTTGCCATCCCAAAAAGAGAACTTTCAAACAAAAAATGTCTTCCAAGCATCATTTTATAGGTGCTTGGTTCCTTTTTTTTTGTGGTGGGAAGTACCTTTCGGAGAATTTCATTGTCGGAGCTTGAGGTCACCTTCACCTGCCGACGTCAACAACCGCCTATTCGGTCATCGCTACCCGTTTGAAAAAAACATGTGCATAACAGGCTTAACATGTCTTTAATCTTCCCTCCAGCGTTTGGGGAAATCAAATCAACCAAATATTTCGAACAACACAACAAATGTCTCATGTACACCTTTCCCCCCTCCAAAAAAGAACAGTCTTCAACACCCAACCACAAGAGGTGCCATGTTTCGGCAACTAACTTCTTTACAGAGGATTCTGCATGTACCCGGGTAAACTATAGTTTTAATGCACCAACCCAAATGTGCAGACCATTTTGCAAAGGTTTCCGTTAAATCTACTATTCAGGGTATTCAGTGAGTGGATCTGTGGTTTGGTGTGATGCCCAGAGCATGCCGGTTCTTTGCATTGGGAAATGGATCGGAAATGCAACAAATCAAAAGCAGCAAATGATTGTTTGTAGACATGGCAGGTCAAAACAACAAATGTTCAAATATTAAATAAACATCTATATATTATGTTGTTGTTGTTGTTGTTGTTGTTGTTGTTGTCGTTGTTGATGATGTTGATGTCGATATTGTCGTTGTTCTTCTTCTTCTTCTTCCTCTCCTTGTTCTTGTTGGGGTTGTTCCCAAATGCTTCGGAAGACATCAAGAGACACCACCCAACGAAAATAAACCACCCGACAAGTCACGTGTGATGGTGTAGTGCCCCGTTGCTGACATGCCTCAGGTTTGAGGCATCCCAAACAAAAGGCACGGCCAAGGGGCCAAGGGGATAGCCTCTGCTGAGATGTCCCTGAAAATTGTCTGGAATATCCCTTTGCACAATGAACATATTGATTGAACTACACCCCCGAAAATTCACAAATTTCATAAATTTTCCCTGAATTCGGTTTTCCATCGGACCATCGGACTCAATTTCAGGAAATTTCATCGACTCCAACTTCCAACATGGCCAACCAACTGTTTTCTAGGGAACAGCCGTTTGTTAGTTTTTACGACGCTAAAAACGATCAGTACATGGCGCCTTCATTTTTGTTCTTTTCGGGTCAAGTTGTTGAACTGAACCGGCGAAACCAGGTAGGTGCGGGATCTTGTTTCACCCCCCCAAAAGAGGAAGAAAAAAACTACACCCCTGAAAATGAACGAATGTCCCCAAAAAAGGGACTATTTCAATAGGAAATGCATCTGAACCAACCATCATTTTTGAGGGGAAAAAATCTTCAAACTTCAAAGCTGTTGATTTTTGCAGGCAACAACATACGGCTGTTCCCAGTATGACAGAATGAACATTTTGGAAAACGATTCTGCAGAAAATTCAGGTAACGTCCTTTATGGCATGTTCTATGAAGGCCTAAGAATCATTGAACCCTCCAATGGAGGGATTTGAACCTGAATCAAATGATTCAATTTGGCCGACTTCTGAGGGGACAGGATTCTTAGGGAGGGCTATTCTTGGAGTTGGTGTCCAAAACTCTCTCCACCTTTACCCTCCGGTAAACTAACATGGCAATGGAAAATCCCCATTTTATGTAGGAAATACATCTTCCAATGGTCCATTTCCCATTGCTATGTTAGTTTACCAGAGTGTATTCAGTGAGGTTTGCTGATTTGGTCCTGACATTGTTAGACTTACCAGTAAAGATATATAGAACGCACAATGAAACATAACCCTCCCTGAAACATACACATAGCCCCTGAAAATTGGTGGGAGATCCTTTCCTTTTTAGGAGGGCCCATTTTCAGGTATTTTGTTAGTCTTCGGGGGAGTAAAGCTTTCAACGAATCCAAATTGGAAAAACACATCTTTCTCCCAAATTAGTTCTATATTTAGAAGTTCGACATCAAAACCAATAACCACATACCCTTTTTATGTGTCAGGGTTGAATCTGGAGCAAAGGGCCGGTTATTTTGTTTTAAAGTAAACAAACCAACATTGCCAAGTGACAATAGGGACTGGTGGCCAAAGAAAGACGAAGACAACTGGCTGCTGCATCTGGATGATGAACCGCCTGGTAGGACATTGAGCTGATGAAATCCAAAATGGTTGGAACACCAGGGGGATGACTCCAAATCATTCCATGAGAAATGAGTGTTTCACCAAACATCCATTAAGAAATGGTCGTTTAGTGCACCAGGCACTAAGATATGTTCATGACATTGATGTTGATGATGAAGGCTTTGAAGACGTTGATGAAGTAAACTTAAAGTGCTACTGTCTTCAAAGGAAAAATGAGGATCCTTTAGCAATACCAACCACAAAGCACAAGTGGTTGCTGCAAATGAAATCAAGTGATTCGTAAACTCAAATAAAGTATTTTTTTTATTTAAAAAACCTACATGGACAAAAAAAGAAGACTTGAATGCAATGTAGGAACTCCTGCTGGAGGGTATGGTCATCCTATCTTCAGCAAAGAATGCTTCCAATAACAATTAGTAAGATTGATGACTACTATACAACGTTTGGGGGGAATCTAACATGACACAACCAGAAAACATCGTGATTTCGCCATCTTACGACGAATACCAATCAATAGCTCATTGTGTTGACACCATCTCGGCATTGAAATCAAACTTCAGCTTGCAGCATCTCCAAGAAACCCTTCGGTAAACATCGAAAAAACTTGCTTGTGGTCTTCTAAACAAACAATTTTTTTGGTGGGTTCCGGGGTAGGATGAATTCTTGCTTTGAGTGAAATCTTTCCAAAACCTACACTCCCTGAAACTAACATAGCACCTGAAAATAGGCCATCCCAAAAGGAAATTTGATCTTTCAACCATCCATTATCAGGTGCTATCTTCCTTTCAGGGAGGGTATCGTTGAAATTTGTGAAGCTCCATTGAGGAATACACACTCATAGCACAAAGATATCTAGTTTATTAAACCTTTACTTTAGGATCTCTCAAAATAATCACCCCACGTATCCAAAAAATTCCTGCAATCCCAAAACCCAAACCCGTGAAAATTCGTGAACAAAACAAAAATCACCACAGAATATCCAGGTAGCATCCAGGAACCAACAGAGAACCCCATCCAGTCATCCCGTGGTTTGTTTCTCCGTGGCGCGTTTTCCCAACTGCGGGAATCCCTTAGGGTCCCTCACAGAAGCAATCAAACACAGCCGCTCCCAAAGTTGCCGTTCCTTTCTGGACAGACAGATGAAGGGTGAAGATCCTGGAAATTGAGGGAAACCAATGTGTAAGGTAAATGTATCTATAGAATCAAAAGTGGGGTAAGTGTTTAGAAAATGACATTTATACATCTTTTAAGATGGTAAATGAGTTACAGTTGAACATGGATATCATTGTTCATCTTTATATACCTACACTGCGGACGAGCAAAAGTAAGCAAATCAGATGAGGTAAAGACATCCATGCATTGTCTGAATCACCACTCAATAGTTACAGTAGTTAATTGGTAGTCATCCGATCCCGTACCTACTCTGCTAAGCACATCCCCCTTCTCGCACGGTTTTCAGGAAAATCATCGACTCAAAAGTGCCAAGCGGGCGCTTGAATCATCCCAGTTAGTAGGAACTTAGCGACCCCATTTATAAGCCATTTAGGCCACTTGGAAGGGGAACAGCAAGATCCTTCGGGGACTAACCACGGGTATTATCCACTTGCTGATCCTCCCAGTGGGGAGATAACAGTTGCCAGGTTTCATCATCGGCCACCATGCAGGTGCCGAAAACCGGTGGAGGAAGATGTTCCAAACGAATTTTCTTTTTAACATAAAATACCTGCATGATGGATCCCTTACCGGTTTTTCCTAAAACGGAATCTCTAAAACCCCTACAACTTAATGGCCTTCATCAACCGGTAAACCCAACCGGTGACCAAGGCCCGGCCTTCGCCTCAAACACCCCCCTTCCAACTCGGACCTCGTTGCTGGAAATCTCCGACACCGTCAGGGCACCGGCCGTGGCCTTTGAAAACGGGCAAGCGAGCTAAGGGCATCCACGAAAGATTTCTGAAGGTTTGGAAGCCTACAATAAGGATGGCCCGTTGGAAGGTAGGATTGATCAATATGTTAGGATCAATGGGTTCTTTCAACACCTACTTGTAAATGGGGTATATATGTTGGGATTATAACCCACTGATCCTAACCTTTGATCCTAACTTCCTGGGACATGCTGGTAGTTCGTATAGATCAACTATGGTGATCACATATATCTGATTTATTGTTTTAATATGACATCGTGTCATATGATGTGATATCATACGATGATATGTGATAATCAAACTAACTGCTGTTCTCAGGGTTTGCTCATCACGAAAAACAGGTGGAGCAAAGCACCTTGAGGTGATGAAGCTCTTCAACCTCCCTAAAAAGTGACATCCATCGTAAACCCTGGTTGAATATCTAACAAACCTTTTTAAATATGAAATATTTCAAGTTGAAAAGACAATCCTGGTTGATTACTAAATCATCCTGGTTGATTACCAAATGCAGGTTCATAAGTATTAAAGAATCCTGTTTGATTCTTTGCCTAGATATCTTCATAGCCGATTATTGATACCCTTTGGTTCAATGAAAAATGGCTGCATTTGAACGGTAACTACTGTCTGCTACAGGGACCCATATTTCACTGAACCATGATTATTATGGGAAGAAGGGAAATCAACCAACAAATCATAAGTTCAGTGAAAAAACCCAACAAAGATAGGAAGAAAGGTAAACAAAACCAACAAATCAACCAGAGTCGTTGGTTCATTTCCATTTTTTGATCCAAACAAACCAACGACACCATGTTTCAGTGGTTTTTTTCGGTCCAAAAAGCCTCTGCGAAGTGCCAAGTGAGTAATCGACATAACCTCGGTCTACACTGTCATAGTCCCAGTAGGCTCAAATGTGTGGCAAATGTGGTTTTTTGAAAAAACACACGGCTTCCAAATGAGGGAGTACAAACTCCTAAAAAGAACTTATAATTCATGTCAAAAAATTATAAAAAATTATGGAAATGTAGGCCTTCTTCGAGAATGTTTTTCGGGAAATTTGAGGGCAAGTTAGGGATACCAAATCCCCCCAGGTTGTCACAACGACTTGAAAAAATCTAACAAGCTGCTTGGTTCCCAAAAAAAAACCTCTGGAAAACTCAGGTGTAATTAAACCTAACAAAACAACAAATCACCCCTTTTTTTTAATTTAAAAAAAAACGTTTTNACCCCTTTTTTTTTAAATTTAAAAAAAAAAAACGTTTTTTCCCCAAACTGAAAATGTTTCCGCAAATTATTGGAAGATGATAAGACCCAAATAAAATGATCTGATGAAATAAAAGAAATTCGTACAGCGAACATTGACTCCAAACCGAGTCAAGATTTGATCCCTCTCGGCCTCCGTAGCTGGTGCGTAGCTGGTGCTGTATGCTACTGTTGGTGGTTCAGAAATCCCAAGCAACCACAGAAAGGATGTGAAAAAAGCTTGCAAATAATGCGGTAAACTACCTACCTCAACTGGTGCAGGCCAGTTTTCTTTCATCAACAGTATGTCCACCCCCCAAAACAAAAGCAAATAAATAATAGATAAATACACTCCCTGAACTTAACATTGGCTATGACAGCGTCATCTTGTAAAAAACCACAGAAACAATCGATCATCTTCCAACCATCCATTTTTCAGGTGCGAGTAACAGAGAATATACTAATACATGACCCTAAGGATCCTGACATCTCAAAAGTGGCTATTTTGAGGACCCAAAAAAAACACACCTGCGAAAAAACAGGTTCATTCACCCCATCATTGGAGGGTCCTTGATGAGTTTTAGGGTAATCATGAATTTATCATGCAAGTACAACATCATTTTTTGGAAGCGAAGGGTTGTGTCACCATCTTCACCCTGAGATAAAAATAAAAATTGTCTTTAACCAACCATACTTGCACCATAGCCTAGGATTCTTTTAGGACTGCCAACCCAATATGGTTGATCTGCCTGTTGCTACTTCCACAGTACCACGACTCCTGACCAATAAGCACCAGCCAGCTGCAGTCAGGAAGCAATAAATACAGGTTTGCTGCTTGAGTGGGAGCGAAGGCAAAAGCTTCTGATGGATGAATAGGATAATAGTAGTGACCTCAAGCTGTCAAGCGTTTTCATAGGGAAAATGGTGGTACTTTTTTGGGGATCAGACCCTTAGTAATCAAAAAAAATGTCGAAATGGATCAAACAAGTCCATCAAAATGGTGAGTTTTTTGGTCCAGAAGCGTTGCCCTGCCATTTTCTATAGTATAAATATCTAAAACGGAATTCAAGGTCATTGAAGTAAGCATAGAGAAGAGGAATTGCCTATGGACATCAAAAAATTGTACAAGATTCTATCTACCCCACAATTTCCAGAATCTCTCTCTCCATCGCCATATCTAGCCTGTTTTTTTGGTACGTTTATGTCTTACCACCAGCAGAACAGGTGTCACTATATTGCTGATCCAAACAATGCACGATTTTGCAGGGAAATCCCTGATAATTCTTACATACATAAACTAAAGTTCACAGAAGGAAATTTCATCTTCCAACTGCTCTTGATTTTCACGGGCAAGCTATTGTTAGTTTCAGGGAGGGCGCATATTATCACATTATCACCACCATTTTTGTTTGTGCCATTCCTCAACAATCCTAAATATGGGTGTTTCCATAAATGGTGGGTTTTCCCCCCAAATCCTCCATTTTAATAGGGGTTGTTCCAGGGCTCGAGGAACAAGGAACCAGCATCCTATTGCCCCCTGCCCCAGAGATTCGTTTCTCGCTTTCGTTCTTCTACTTGCCATTGGCGTTGCTTCTGACCTTGCTGGGGTCTAGCGGCTAGCTGGGCATTTTTTATTTCTCGTCTAGGTGATCCTTGTGGTTCATTGGTTTATACTGGTGCGGCTGCAATCATTGCTAGTGGATCGAGGGCCAGATCTCCGAACTGGCATAGAAGGCAACGACGACGTCGTTCAGTGGCTCGTCGTTATATCCACCTCTCCAGGGCCAACGGACAGGTGCGAGTGACTCCGAAACTGTGTCGGGCAATTTGGATCCTTTGCGACCATCACGCTCAACCGCGGTACAAGGAGCTCTACAAGATGTATCGGAGGAAGAATCAAGATCAAGAGTGGCCGGCATGGAGCCCGGGACAATGGCCGAAGAAACAGAAGTCAGGAAAAGGTGGAGGCAAAGATGGGGGCAAAAAAGCCGTGGAATCCGCCCCGGTGGTACGAGCCTACGACTCGGATGGAAGCTCTACTATGTCTTCGCGTTCGTCTGCGGCTGGCTCAACGCAGCTGGATGCTGGCGTACAGGACTTCTTCAAGGAATTCATGGAAGCGGCCAAATCCATAGGACAGCCGATCCCAGAGAAGTTGAAGTCTATGATGCCAAACACGGATCGAGAGGAAATCAAATCCCAACAGAGGAGATTGAACAAGCTACGCAGTCTTCGCAACAGGATCGAAGCAAAAGATGATCGCTGAAGCAGGACGAGATACAATGGGATGCATGGCTCAAAGAGATCAAGGAGTCCATCCACACACAAAAGAAGAAACACGAAGAGGCGCAAGAGAGGATGGAGTTGGAGCTTCACAATCTGCGCAAAGAAGAAGAAGATCTCAAGAATGGTGTGGAGGACAACGAGGAGCAGATGGAAGAGGAAGAAGACCTAGAGCAGCAGTTGGAACAATTGATGGATGGAAAGCAGAGCAAGAAGCAAATGGATCAGAAGGCGCTGCAGGCTATGAAGAAGGAGATGGAGGCCGAATATCAGATCAGGATGGCCAAGGAGCGCGAGATGATGCAGCACGAGTTCCAGAAGATGCTACATCATACTCTTGCTTTACATGCAACCACCTCAGGAACGCCGACACCTACAGTGGTAGACCTCGAGAGTGCGGACACGAAGATGGAAGGACAGCAAGATGTTCCCACATCAGGGCAGACTATGACATCGGCAGCAGCAAAGGCTGCCTTGGTCCCCTTTGGAGTTGCTCGACGAGCCAAAGGAACAACAGTCACTTCACCATATGGACGGCGCAAGGATCAGGAGGATCTGCCAACAGAGCAGAAAGATGCAGAGGAACAGCGCATGGAAGAGATCCTCAAGAACCAACCCACGAAGGAGGAGTTGAAAGAGGCGTCCACGGAAGAGCTGGAGACTGGAGCAAATCTAGACACTGGCCAGCGCTGAGCCTACATCAACCACAACCTGCTGTCGATTTTGAAGGCCATGTACAACTCCTTTGGCGAAGCTCGAAGGTGGGAAGCTGGCATTGGGCAGCAGTTGCAATGGCTCTGATGTTTCTTTCTTATTTGCATACCCTTGTCTTTTCCCTTGGCAAGACCTCTGGCTGGTACAGGGCCAAACGTTCGGTTTGCCTCAAGGTTTGCAAAAGAAGATATTGTTCCCACAGGCAGAGGACGAATGTGTCTATTAGGCTTCAATGGAAAGCCAAATTCTTTCTCTATCTGCTGCTTCATCACGATGCTACACTATGTGGTGCGGCGATGTCAGATTTGTTTCACTCTGCGTTGGTTACGCAGAACAATTCGTTTTGGTTTGGGGAAGATGGCTACGCTTTTATGCAACTTCCCACCCCGGACCATGCAGAGAATCGACTTCCTCGGGTATTTGCCCATCTACAAGAAGGCCGTGTGAAGCATCACTTCATGCAATGGGATACTTTGGAGACCACTGCAACACGGCAAAGAGGACACCAGTACAGATGTGCCTCAGAATATCTCTTCGAATCCCGGATTGTTGTTCTGGATATCCAATTGCGAATGACTAGAACAGGACAGCAACCCCGTATTCATCTCATGGCATCAGTGCTGAGGATACCGAGCTTGGTCACAAGAACCATGTTTTTGGATCATCTTCAACGACATTTGACCGAATACCATGGAATGTCAAATGAGGTAGAGTTCATTTTCTACAAGAATCGCATTTGGCCGGAAAGTTCGACTTTAGCTCTACAGGTGCAGCATTGCAACACCTTCGTCATCATGCTCCAGCAGGCTTTGAGAGATTCGAGGAATGAAGCTTCGGAGACGATGACACGCAATGACTCGTGTGGAGAAGAAGAGACGGAGGCTCCGAGACCAGCAGTTTTGAGACAAGAACGAGAGGCTGTGGATCGATCTGAGGAGATTGAGAGGGCATCTGATGATTCCTTTGATGAGGGACTGGGTGGCCTCTACACTTTTATGGCAGGCACGGAAGTAGGAGTCCGTAGGTATGATGTATTCCTTCGTCTGGACGCCACGAACCACGACATTACGGAATTCATTGAGGAATTCCTCCATGGAAGTGTAATCCTACAGGAGGTTACGGGAGCCCCTGGATTTGCAGTTGATCGACAGCGAATATTTGTAGCGATCGTTGATACCGCAAGAGACGTGTACCTCTCTTTGCAGCGGCGATTTCATGGCAGAGAACAAGAAACTTTCAAGATTCTCAGGATACGAGGCATGGTGAACTATGACATCTACGCTAGTCATTTCCTGGAAGAAGAGCCACTTGATGTTTTCCTTGGTCTGACCTCATGGATCAGTACCCCCTATCGAAGACTACAACCTGGTAGTCTGGTGACTGTCAAATATCCGGATCCACAAGGCGGTGCATATTCCTTTGAGATTGCACCGGCGGAGGCCTCTGGTTTTTCTCTCCTTCAGCTCTTAGTCAAAAGGACTTCTGGCCGAGTGCGTAGCGAGCGGGAACTGGGCAACGCGGAGGAGGCGACCCGGGTTTCGCAAAACTACGCATCTTGGCCAGCTGAAAGCCAAAATCTTACACTTGATGTCTTCTCAAGACTCCCTCCGCCAGGAAATCCGGATCATGGGAAGGTGAGGTTGAGTTTATGGTCAGAGTTGAGCTCGACTGACAGGACTTTGGATGAGGCACAATTTTGTCCTGGATCTCCCGAACCTTTTCTTGTCAATGATGATGGTGATGATGATCGAGTCCCAACGGCAGCAGCCAGGAGAAGCATTAAGATTGACATACCAGCACAACTTGGAGACATTGTCAGACTATTAGTCCATTGGAATCAATGCCCACTTTGTATGACACTGCCAGGAGGTTTTGACACACCTCCTATCGCCATGCAATTTCTCATGCGCTGCATCGCAGGATGGAGCGAAAGAATTGAGAGTGTGCACGTGTATACGGACGGCTCCAGCAGGCACTGCATTGATGAAAGCAGGTCCAGCTTTGCTTTTCTGGTCTTTGGCTTTGACGGGAGAAAGGCGCCAATGCACTTCTTTCTGGGCTGGTTTGCGCACGACGTGATTACGGACCCAAAACATCGCCTGTACACCGGTGCCTCGCAATGTAATGCCAAGGAAGCTGAGACGAGCGCTTTAATATGGGCGAACATCTGGCTTTTACAGAGCGGTATAACCAAGCCGACATGGTTCCATTACGATGCTCTCAGTGTAGGCAATGTTATGATTGGGCAATGGAACATGCACATGGATTGGACGCAGGGTAGGAAGCTACGCGAGTTGGTTCAACTCAGTCAACATCTACGTGCAGGTTGTGCCCATCACTACGAACATTGCAAAGCACATAGCCTGCAGCCATGCAATGAACTCGCTGATTCAATTGCAAAGTCAGTGAACTATGATGACAATTGCAAATCGGAAGTGGATCCCAACCTCGATTGGGACACGTTATTTCATGCAGAAGATCACAGACTTTCTTGGGCGTGGTGGTGTATCTGCACGGCCTATGGCAACGAATACCCGCAGAATGATGCTTCTGGAGTACAAGTGGCGTCAGAAGTTTGCAGGCATCCATCCTGGAAAATTCGACCTATTGAGAGCCTTGATGTACCTGCCCAAAAAGATGTTCTTTTTGCTATGAGAGTGGGAAGTTACAATGCCCTCACTCTGCATGCCAAAAAAGATGATGATACTTTGGTTTCAGAATCCACCAGAGCTGCAATGTTGCGTGATCAGCTCCAGAACCAGCAGTACCATGTGGTCGGTCTCCAAGAAACGAGATGCAATGTACAAACCATCTTCAGCAGTGAGAACTTTTATCGGTTCACTTCTGGAATGGACGACAGCAGGCCGGGGTACTGGGGATGTGAGTTATGGTTCTCGAGAGGAACATACATTGCTACATCGATGGAAGGAAAGCATCTGGGCTTTGACATCCACGCTATGACAGTCCTACATGCACATCCGAGACTTCTTGCGGTCCACGTCAAAGTTGCAGGAAATTCTCTCGTTTTTGTGTCGGCTCATGCGCCGCATGAAGGGGCCGGTGATGCAGAAAAGGAAGAGTGGTGGACCATGTTCAGAAAATTAGCTGAAAGGCATTTGAGAATTGGCCGATGGTGCATCATGGGTGACTTTAACGCCCGTTTCGGTTCGCCTACAGAT
Organism: Breviolum minutum Mf 1.05b.01; assembly: GCA_000507305.1. Lineage (NCBI taxonomy): Eukaryota > Dinophyceae > Suessiales > Symbiodiniaceae > Breviolum > Breviolum minutum. Next base: position 114,660 of record DF240900.1, on the reverse strand, counting down.
GACTCTATCGGAGAGATTGTGTTTGAGGACGTAGACAACGACAATGGCGGGAGACTTCGGCTATTTTGCGCTGACTTTTCATTTTGGATTCCCACTACATTTCAAGCTTGCCACTACGGTCAATCGACTACTTGGACGCATCCAAGAGGCACATCCCAGGCGAGGCTTGACTATGTTTTGATATCTGGAGAAGAATGGACGTCAGTTTGCAGTACTGTGGACACCAACATTGTCACATCCAACAGCGCCCGAGATCATGAAGTGGTTTGTGTGGATTTGATATGGACTTCTTCACACTACAAACCTACGACAAAGATGAAGAACTACGATTGGGAGGCGATGCACACGGAAGAAGGGAAGAGGCTACTACAATCGGTAGTGGATTCGTTGCCCGCTGTTGAGTGGCATATTGATGTACATGAACACTGGCAAATTCTGGAAGATGCACTACATCGAGGTCTTTCTCAATGCTTTCCGTGTCCAGGACCTATGACAAGAAGCAGTCTCTTCACAGAAGAAACGTGGAGGCTTCGAGACAACAAGAAGCAGACGAAGGCAGCACTTTGTATTCTGGATGATGCAATCGATGATGTCTATTTCTGGCTTGCTTGGAATTCTTGGAAGCATCCTACGTCACTACGGGCCAATCGCAACAGCCATATCCTGCTGATATCATCCATCGAAACTGCACGTTTCTTCATGCTCAACAGCTTTCGAATCTTGGCAAAACTACTTCGACAATCTCTGGCCCAAGACAAAGCGCGCTATCTGGACAAAGTAGTTCTGACAGCAGGACAGCATCGAGGTCGAGGTGGTGATATCTTCAAGGCTTTACGACCCTTACGAATCGGCAGCGCTCTACGGAAAAAGGGTATGCGTGCATTACCTTACCTGCTGGGACCTGACGGTAAAGTTGCTGAAGATGAAGATGCAAGGGATCGTATTTGGAGTGATCATTGCGCAGTTATGGAAGCAGGTGTGGCCACCACAACACAAAGACTACTGAAGAGAGTACAGAAGAGGACTGACCACAACTTCTTTCAGCTACCAGACACACTCCGCCTGGAAGACGTCCCAACTCTTGTGGAGCTTGAGGGCTGTTTCAGAAGAATCAAGCCAAGGAAAGCAGCAGGGGCGGACGGGTTCAAGTCCGACCTCTGCCGCCTTGCATCCTCTCAACTTGCTCGTCGTTTTCACCCAGTGCTTGCCAAGATGTATCTTAGAGGAGAGGAGCCAGTACAGCTTAAAGGAGGACTCTTAGTCTCTGCGTTTAAGAATGGCTCTCCCCAAGACGTCACGAACTACAGGAGTTTGCTTTTGAGCAGTCACCTGGGCAAGGCGCTCAGACGCACTCTGCGTCAGAGACTCGTTCCCTATTACAGTGAGGCCTCGGATGATTTTCACCTATCTGTCAAGCCGGGGGGTTGCGTGAGTCACGCCTCACAAGGGCTACGTTTGGTGATCTCGGCTGCTCGTTCTCGTGGCCTATCGACAGGGGTGCTTTTCCTTGACGTGAAGGCCGCGTACTATCGTGTTGTCAGGGAACTTGTGGTGGATATGGCTGATGACGGAAGAAGCCTACAACGTATGCTGCAATATTTCAACTTGGACTACACGGAAGAAGCTGACTTACTGGCAGCAGTGGCAGATGGCAATGTCGCAGAGGCTTTGAACATTCCGCAGCAACTCCAACATTTACTACGGGAAGCTTTGTGCAACACGTGGTTTGTGACTGAACGGCGCAACACGCTATATGAATGTCTTGCCGGGTCCCGACCGGGGGACGGACTTGCTGATGTAGTCTTTGCACTAATCTTCAGAAAGATACTTCAATGTGTGAAAGAAGATTTTCGATCTGAATACGGTGACTTTGCTACAACAAACAGGCAGCAGTTCGATGTTTTTGTGGACGAGCCCCCTACAGTGGAACTACCAGCGCTATTGGATGTGGTCTGGGCTGATGACCTGGCGATCGTGGTCACTCATCGACAACCGGAAGAGATGCTTGAAAGGATTCGCTTCATCACCTCACGAACATTCCGTCATTGTCTCCGCCACGCTCTGATCCCTAACCTCAAGAGAGGGAAAACGGAGCTGCTGCTTTTCATCAGAGGAGCTGGCAGCAGAGCTTTGAGAGGCCACATTTTCAATCAGCCTGACCCTTTTCTGGACATTGACAACGTACCGCAGGAATTCAGTCGTGTTGTGGTCAGCCTCTGTTACAGACATCTCGGCAGTCGTATCCAGCTTGGGCGCAGTATTCTACCAGAAATCAAAGCAAGGTTGGGTGCTGCCACGCAAGTTTATCGCAAACATCGACGTGCTATCTTCCAGAACAAGCTCCTTACGCTGGATCGACGTAAATACCTCTTCAATACCATGGTGATGAGTATAGTCAAATACAACACAGGAACTTGGGCGGAGCTCAGCAAGGCGGAAAGCAAGTTCTTTGTTTCCCGCATCATGACGATGTACCGAGGATTACTTCGTGCAACAGTACCAGAGGACCAGCTCAGGTACTGGAACAACTCGATGGTGCTTGCGACACTTGGTCTTGCTGACCCTCATCAACTGCTACATGAGGCGAGACTCAGTTTTGTTGTCTCGGCATTCAGAAGTGGTCCTCAGCTTTTGTGGACACTTGCAGCTGCAGAAGGACTTTGGTTGAATAGTGTTCGTGACAGCAGGGATTGGCTTCACTGTCAACTCAAAGGACTAGGCCCTGACAAGTTTGGTGTTCAGTGGAATCCAAATTATGAAAAGGTTAAAAGATGGATCAAAAAAGCAGCTCATCACGCTCGGTTGCAACACGAGCTGGTCGCAAAATGGCAGGAATTTCATCATGATTTTCTCCTCTTGCTTATACAACAGGGGTATCAGATTGCCTTTCCGTGGCCCAGTGGAAAGACCGTTGGGGAAGAGATCCCAGGCGAGGCGTGCTTACTTTGTGATCGCATTTTCAAAAATCGAGCTGCATGGGCAGTACATGCCTTCAAGGTCCACCATCGGGCCAATGATCGGCGTTACCTTATCAATGGTACGAGGTGCGAAGCTTGCATGAGGGAATTTGGATCGATGGACAAGCTCCAACGGCATTTGACCTACAAGACTCGCTGCGCAGTTCAACTTCGACAAGCAGGACACTTTTATCCTATACAGCCGGGGATCAACAGTACTCAACAGAGGAAGCCGATGACTTTTCCGATACCGGTCATGAACACGCAAGGCCCGCAACGTCAGTGGACTCAGCCGACAGCGACGGAGTGGTTTGATGGTGTACTACCGGATTTCGAGGAGGCACTATGGGACTGTGCCCTGGCTATGAAGAGCGAGCAGCCCTTCTTGGAAATGGTTGATTGCTTCAAGGAAGTCTTCAGACGACAATGGTCTGCACTGGCAGATCTTTTCAGTACATTTCGACATTTTCGACAAGAGATGATCCGACTTTGGGAGGATCTACGTGAAGAGGACAGTGTCCCCATTACTATCCTGGGCGATGTGTTACAATGGGTGGAGACTCGAATGCACCTCCGCTGGTTCTTCTCCGAAGAGCGGTGTTCATTACTCCCTGATGCGGACGATTTGAGATCGGCGGCATGGTACTACTGCCGAGAAAGAAGCGCGTTTTGGTGAGCGTGCTGGATGGCAAGATGGAGAACCTATACCACGGTTCGTACAGAAAGAGCTGGTATTTCTTCACTTGTTCTCGGGAGAAAAACGTGCTGGTGACCTCCAAGACGCTCTGCACGAGATCAACATCTGCAGGGGTTGTGTCCGGGTCATCTTGGCCGTGGACATTATCTACGACTCCGTCAATGCGGATCTCAGCTCGGCCCAGATTCAAGCGAGATGGATGGACTTCATTCGACGTGGATACATCGCGGCTCTCTACGCAGGGCCTCCTTGCGAAAGCTGGAGTCGAAGTCGCAAAGGAGGAGGGGTTCCAGAACATGAATCTGGTGATGGCGGTCCACGGGTGGTGCGTTTGGCGCAATGTCCTTATGGCATTGCTTCCCTGACGGTCAGAGAAGTTCAACAACTTCTTCTAGCGAATACGCTGCTACTCTTCGCCCTCCAGGCGTTCTTTGCAATGGTACTATGTGGGCGGTTTGCAATGATCGAACATCCTGCAACGCCGTCAGATCCTTCGGAGAGATGGCTCGCTTCAATCTGGAAACTCTACATAGTAGAAGCCTTGAGAAAACATCCGTGGGTACAGACTGCGACAATATTCCAAGGCCACTACGGAGCAAAGAGCCCGAAACCAACCACCCTGATGTTCGCATGCGGAAGTGGCATTTCGGTAGATGCTTTGCTCAAGGAGTGCAGAACGACTCAACAACTGCCTAAGGCACTTAAAATGGGTCGCAGCGGTGGTGAATACACCACAGCTTCTTTAAAAAACTATCCGGAAGGGCTTTGCAGAGCTTTAGCCTTCTTACTTGAAAACTGGCTGGCATATCATGTGCCTACTGATTTTGCCGAAGCTGGTTTTCACAATCCTGATCATGGGCATTTTCTGCTTTTTGTACAGCGGCTCATGATTCAATTTAATTTCGACGCCCTTCGCGGAGCGGATTGTGCGTTATGATGCGTTTGCATGTCCAAATTTGCTTGCGTCGATATCGACTCGAATTGCCTCCAAAAAAAAAAAAGGGGTTGTTCCATTATTTTCACCTTCCATTTTGGGGGGTATCCACCATTTTTAGGAAACCCCTCCCACTATAGAGATTTCCCATATGAAACTCACCAATCCTTCTCCACCACCCGGCGGAAAAAATGAGGTCGGAGGTCGAGGTCACGCCAAGAGGCGAGAACCTTCAGCCAAGTTTTCGACCCAGGCCTTGGGGAAAAGGAATCCATCGAACCCAACGAACCCAGACCTTACCCCAACGAACCCCGTTCAGGAAGTGTTGCGAGGCTCGAGCTATGAGAATTCTCAGGTTTTTTGTTTTTTTCGGGGTCCGTAACGTTCCGTGGGTCCGAACGTTGGAGATTTCTTGGAATCCAGTCATTTTGGGAAAACAAAACGATTGATGAAATTTCCCCCCCAAACAAAAGATCGACCGAATGGATAGGCAAAATGATATATGGCCATATAGTATCAAAAAGAAATATAGAGATTTTTCCCCAAGGTATGATTCGTGGTATCCATCTTAAATGTTCAGGATGTAGTTCCCATAGAAATGGATAGTTTCGGACTTGACACTGGAATAAAGTGAAGTGTTTTTCTTCTTTGTCGTCTATGGAAAAAATCTAGTGACAACATAAATGATTCTGATTCATGATGACTCATGAGGACTTATGATGATTCATGATGATAACGCACTGTCACGAATACTATGCTTGTCGATGTAATTAATCATATGGTAACATCCCTTAGGAGAAGAATGGGAAAACTTAGATTCCCATGCCTTGATCATGGGGCTCAGATAACTGAAACAAGCCACGTTATGTTCGTGCATTTTTGAGGCCAAGTTTTATATACTGCCTCAGAAACCTAACATGGAACGTGAACATCAGCACATTGAAAAGGACAATCATCTTCCATCCACCTTTATATTTGGGTTCCAGCTGCGAGTTTTCAGGGGTGTATCATTCGAGAATGATTTCGGACAATTTCATTCAAGACATTCTCATAGCCTCACCCGGTGAGCAATGGAAAGTTTCAACATTGTTAGATAGGATGTGTCATTCTTCTCACCTAAGAACACTCTAACAAGCCCGATGGAACATAGCACAGACCCTGGGCTACCCCACCAGTTTATGATGGAAACCCTGACTCATGTTTGTATTTTGGGATATCTTGTGGTATGTTGCTTTCAAAAGCTGTTGGAATTTTCATATAAATATATGTACTCATATATGAAAGCATATATGAGAGTTGGTGGTTTCAACCCATTTAAAAAATACGTTCGTCAAATCTGATCATTTCCCCAGGGATCGGGCTGAAAATAAAAAATATTTGGAACCACCAGCAAAACAATGGTTAATACTTGGAGTAAAAATAGAGGATGGGCCGTTGGATGGTACCCTTGGGATGGTACCCTGGTACCCTTAATAATAATCAACCCCAAATAAGAGTAGATACATACACAAATGTCCTAAACCCATAGGATCCATGTATGGTATATTCACCTACATTTACCATAAAAATCAACCATTCATGTAGGTAAATATACCAGCCCCATGGATCCTACGGGAAACATCTTGTTAAACATTTTGTTGAACATTCCAACTTCCAGCCTGGTTGTCTCGGCGCAAAACCAGCCCGGCGGAGGGTAAAAAGCCATCGGCCGAAGGGCCAGCCTCAGCAAGGTCATGGCAGTGCCAACGAAGTCTGGTTGTTTCGAGTATTGTATTGGAGATAATACTTCCCAGTTCTATGGGGATTACAAGAAACCATTACAAGGATCCTTACTAAAACACTAGTATAATGAAAAGTAAAGAGTATCTTGTTGTGGCTCATGTGTTGGGAAAACCCCCCAACCTATAGCAGTGGAATCCGTGAAGGTTAGCATTGGCCCATTCAAAAAGTTGAATAGATTGTTTTTCCTCTGTTACAGGGTGGGGGATGGACCCAACACATATGTAATACACTGTTGCTTGGCCCCCCCTCTCCTGGCCAAATGTAGTAGAAGTAGAAGTGGAAGTGGAAGTGGGAGTAGAAGTGGAAGTAGAATAGAAATAGAAGTAGAAGTAGAAGTAGAAGTAGAAGTAGAAGTAGAAGTAGGAGTAGGAGTAGGAGTAGGAGAAGGAGTAGGAGTAGGAGTAGGAGTAGGGGTAGGAGTAGGAGTAGGAGTAGGAGTAGTAATAGTAATAGTAGTAGCAGTAGTAGCAGTAGTAGTGGTAGTAGTGGTGGTAGTAGTAGTAGTAGTAGTAGTATTAGTAGTAGTAGTAGTACTAGTAGTAGTACTAGTAGGAGTAGTAGTAGTAGTAGTAGCAGTGGTACTGGTAGTGGTGGTAGTAGTAGNTAGGAGTAGGAGTAGGAGTAGTAGTAGTAGTAGTAGTAGTAGTAGCAGTAGTAGTAGTAGTAGTAGTAGCAGTAGTAGCAGTAGTAGTAGTAGTAGTAGTAGTAGTGGAAGCGGTAGCAGTGGTACTGGTAGTGGTAGTGGTAGTAGCAGTAGTAGTAGTAGTAGTAGTAGTAGTAGTTGTTGTTGTTGTTGTTGCTGTTGTTGCTGTTGCTGTTGTTGTTGATGTGAAGATGGTTTTAAAAGTCATTTTATTAGTTCCAGTAGTACAAGTATGTACTAGTATATAGTACTAGAGGTACTAGCTCATCTCATATCAACACATTGTAGTTACTTTCAGCTTGGAATTTCAAGTCCACCTTTACTCGGAAGTGATGATTCTTGAGGTCTTTGTTTGACATCAACTGCGCATGTCGACCCAAAACAACAGATTAAAGGAAACAACATCAAATCATCAGTTCTTTTCTGGGAAAAGAGCAATGAAATTCAGAAAAATTCAAGTGAAATTGGCTTGGGGATATAGGATCGTGTGTGTCACCAACCTGTCCTGAAACATGATAAACCTACATTAAACATGGTGAACCTGAATCCGAATGTGGAATCCCTCAAAGATAAAGACTCATTAAATACCCACCCTCCACCAAATAAAGGACACCAGCTTTCCCCGACACAAAAACGGTTCAATGCATACTATGCCAGGAATCCCACCAAGCTCCAAAACAAAAGAAAACGAAGCGGGTGGTCACTGCTTTCCAAAAACCGTCATTTTGAAGGCCCATGGTGCATTTAACAGGTTTGCACATTCTCAACCGGTACACCCAAGTAGGGATGATGTGATGTGGGGATAGCCAGCATCGTTCCACCACACGGCATGTCCATGCAAACTTTCCTAAACCTATGGGATGACATGGGGATGGAATTCCAATACCTTCCTTTTCGCACTTCTTTCGACCATCGAAGCCACATTCTGCTTGCCATTCTGGCTTACGCTGAAATCACATCGGAAATTGTTGCAAATGGATTCGCCTTGCAGATTGTACCAAGCAAGCGTGCATCAGGCAAAACCATTCGAAGATTCCGGACGGGTGTGTTCAGTTCACGAGCCACACGGCTGCAAACATCCACTATTCTGTCAGAATTTTGCGCCTTCAATCGCAGCACCTCCAGCCCATCCAGTCCAACACAAGTCAGTATAGGACCTGTATCACCCTCAAGGAGAAAATCCACTTGCACCACACGGTCTTTCCCAAGAAGAGGCAAGAATGTGAAATCACAAACATAGCGAACGCTCGCAGATGCCGAGCCAAACGGCAACCAGCCACGCCAAGACCTCAATGACGGGATGCTGCACTGCCCGTCAAGATTTGAGCCGCAAGCAACAGCTTGACCATCACTTCTGAGAAGCACTGTGTGGCTAGCTCCTGCAGAAACTTGGCTGTATGAAATTCCTGCATCCAAGGGTGGAATGCTGCACTGCCCACAATCATTTTCACCGCAAGCAACAGCTTGACCATCACTTCTGAGTAGCACTGTGTGACTTTGCCCTGCAGAAACCTGGCTGTATGAAAGTCCTTCATTCAAGGGNTGCAGAACCTGGCTGTATGACAGTCCTTCGTCCAAGGGTGGAATGCTGCATTGCCCATAGTAATTAAAGCCGCATGCTACAGCTTGACCATCACTTCTGAGAAGCACTGTGTGGCAATATCCTGCGGAAACCTGGCTGTATGAGAGTCCTTCATCCAAGGGTGGAATGCTGTACTGCCCACAATCATGATCACCGCAAGCAACAGCTTGACCATCGCTAGCTCCTGCAGAAACCTGGCTGTATGACAGTCCTTCGTCCAAGAGTGGAATGTTGCACTGCCCATCAGAATTCCACCCGCAAACAACAGCTTGACCGTCACTTCTGAGAAGCACTGTGTGGCTACGTCCTGCAGATGCCATTGTGTCCTGAGTGACGAAGGGTGTCCTTGCACCTCTTGGCTTCGAACTCAAGGTGCATATAGCAAGTTCAGAAAATTCTCTACTCAAGACTTGTTTCAAGTCGTTGGTTGTGCAACAGCATAATAGGCTGCTTGTCCTCCTTTGCTAAGGCTGGTTTTTGGACATAATGAGCCCGTGAATCTTCGTGAGTGTAATGTGAACCCTGAATAAAGCTCAATAACTACTAGGTCAAAAGACAATTTAATCTTTTCCGTTCTTACCCCATAAGAACTACTCCAAATTTCTACCAAATACCCTTCATGCGGGTTTCGGTCAATTTTTTGTACTTTGGGTTGGAGATTCTTGATGCCACCGCGGTGAGGAGATGCTGTTGATGGAAGAAATTGAGCCAGTCACCTGGGATATAGAAACAAAAAAACAATAGTGATTAAGCTACCCTTTGACTGATGTCAGATTTCATCAATGGTAATAGCTCTAAGTTTTATGCCAGGTCCTGCCAGGTTGCCAACTTTTCAAAAATCAACTTTGGAATATGAAGGGCATCATCCACTTGTGGGAGTCCATACAATCATCCTTCGTCGTTGTGGAAGGCGAAGGATTCCCTCACTCAACCACCATTTGGTTTACAAGAGGTCGGGGGCTACTCATTATAAATAAAGGTCGCTATACCATAGCCAGTTGGTGCTTTCAACCCACTTGAAGAATATGTTCGTCAAATTGGGTCACATCCCCAATCTACGCGGTAAAGATACAAACTAATTGAACATAAAATCTAACAAAGCATAAAAGCAAATGTATATCATCATAATATTGATAACACCAAAAATATTTGTATACAAAGTATATTACTACAATATGATTGACCGTGATGAACATTTACAAAACTTGTTTCATATCGTGCTACACCCCCCACAAAAAAATAATTGAACTGAATCTGAAGATGGGCTGTTTCAAAATTAGGGACTCCAAAAATTCCACAACAGAAATGGTGGAAATCGCTGACGCTCAAGGGAAAACCAAGGGCTTGACGGTCCCAAATTATTTGTGGGACGACATGCCCATATTATTTGAGTGTACTAGAGGGCAACGTGAACACGAAAAATTGTCATATCGGGAAACTCTTTTTCCAAACCGTAATTTCGAGGGCCCACGCTAAATATCCCAGGTCCGCACATACTCAACTGGTACACCCAAGTAGGATTGATGTTAGGTGGATATAGCCAAAAGGCCCCAAATCTAGTGGTTTCATGCGCAATTGCTGGGTCGTTTCCAGCTGATGTTGAGATTCTCCTTTATTCTGAGACATGACATACCAATATGTTGTTGTACATTCACATCCCAACATGGCCAGTGGAAAGTGAAGGTTCATAAGGAGCACCATACAAAAGAATAAACAAATTATGAACAAATTACACAAAAGAAATTTAACATAGATAGCAAAAATGGCCATTTTGAAATGGAGTCACCAGTCATCACCAGTCACCATTTCCAAACCATAAATTTTTGGGTATCCATGGTATCCATTCGTTAGTTGTTCTGGCGACCCGTATGCCACGAATCGATATCTTGGCGGAAAAAAACGGAAAGATGCAAAAAATCCAGTTTGCTGCTACTTAGGGGGTGTCCTACCGGGGAAGATCCGAAGATGCTTTTCCCATAGTGGTCTCCTTAATTCGTCCGAAAATCCAAGTGATTCCAATTGCTTTTTGTTGCCTCCCCAAACATCACGTTTTTCTGCAACAAAAATACTCAACGGTAAACACTTACCTCTGCAAATGCACCCCAGAAAGTCCACCAATTTAGCAGATATGGTTCCCCTGAACAACTCTAGGTATGTATTAATGAAACGTAGAAACATCAGAAAAGACTCCATCTTGTGTTGTGGGTTTTTGCACCCCCTAAAACTATCAAAACTAACAGCTAAACACAAAAAAACAATGCTGAAAAGAATTGTCCAAACTCCAAAGCATCGTTTGTAGGGTCCAGGTTCTTCGATTTGCTTGTTGAATGGTTGGAAAGTCCGCACATCATTTCTCCTAATGATGATTTTTAGCAGCGATTTATGATGCATTCCATGGTCCAAAGGATGCAACAAAAAACTGCGCAAAAACAAATCCAACTTAGAGTACACTAAGACTACATACTACTGTTGTTGGAAGAAATCCTGCATGGATATGATTTGATAGATATCCAAGTATTTATGGATTTTTAAAAGAAATACTCTCATACATGCCAGCTCCAGACTTCTCTCAATCAACATTAATTACTACCTAAACAAACGACATAATCTTTCACCATCACCACAGATTTCAGGTACGCGCCTATGTAAGCTCTATGGATAAGATTGAAGTAATTGGGTACCTGAAACTTTTGGTGATACCATGGACCTGTGTCCCCCGACGGCTGGGCGAATAGGCTCGGCAAGAGCCTCGATAGTTCGCGGCTTTCCCAACAGGAAAAAATACCCTAAAATCCCTAAAGGTTGGTGCACTTAGGTCAAAAACGAACATACTCGCCCTGAAACTCACACAAATCGTCCCTGAAAATTGGTGTTGGAAGATGATCGTTCCTTTGCGGAAGGCATATTTTCAGGGGCGAAGTGTTTGTTTTTGGGGGGTAGCTGACTGAAATGCAAGAATTACAGCCTTTTTTGAAAATGGAACATCTAGAACGCACTTTCCAAGCCATAAAATCTTTTTTGCTTGGGAAGTGTTCAAGGCAGTCTCATAGATCCTTTGGGATACACACAGTATTGTGTTTGGATCTTTTTTGGAGACTTAACTTAGTAGGGGAAAAAACAACACTTTCTAGGAGCAAGCGTAGGGCCTAGGATGTTTCACCTGCATGTGATCTTGGTGGTGCTGGGGTGCTGGGAGCACCCAAGCACTTCTCTAGACCCTGAAAAACTAACATGAAAGCTAAACAATTATCTGTTTGAAAAAGAAAAACATCTTCCATCCACCTCCATGACTTTGGGTTCCAGTTCCAGCCGTCAATTTTCGTTTTGTTTTTCATGCATCTTCGAAGTTGAACAATTTGCTTGCTGTACTTTCACTGAACCAAGGCAACCCAACCATTCATAGGAGGAGTGAAAAAAGTTCCACATTTTAGATCGTTCTAGTAGAAACACTCCTGAAAAAAGGTTGTTGCGCGTTTGCAAGAGGGCCAATGTCAACAATACAGTAATTCGAAACAAATTTGCTTTCCGATATGTCTTCTTCGCAACTTCCACCGGAAACACTAAAAAAAACATCAATCTCTGGTCCTTAGATCATTTTATGAAAATCCCTATGACTTGTCTTCGAAACTTCCTAGACGGGTCATTTACCGAATCACTGGCTGTCAAGGTGAGTGCAATACACAGACCTTTCGAAATCAACATGGGAGGTCATTAGGTCACGACGCAATTGTCGCAATGTTTCGTTCATACTAAATATCTATACCACCTGGAAAGTAGATGGCGCCAACCCTCTCAATACCACTTTTGGTCATACCTAATTTATTGTCGGATAATCTCATCAACCATCAAATTGGATCATTTCATTTCCCCAATCTTCGTGCTAAAAGCCAGCACCACCACCTAGCCATTGGTAAGCATTTGTTGAACCTCCGCGAAACAACGCAGGTTGAACAAGCACGAGGTTTCTCCATATCAACAGTTCCAACTGACCAAGCCGCTGAAACCAAGACCATCAACTCACGACTCTGATTCTGGAGAAGGACCTTAGAAATTGCAACTGAAAAAACACATGAAAGGCGGAAGCAAAACTCATAGGATCCATGGAAATGGCATATTTACCGATCCATGACTGGTACATTTTTGATGGTAAATGCCTTGGCAAATATGCCAAAAACATGGATGCGAAAAGGGGGGGAAACAAACAGTTTCATCCCATGAAAAGGAACCATGTCAAAAGCTGCAAAAATCCGAAAGTTGGTTGAGTTTGTTTGTCCGATGTTGTTGGTTGGATGCATCCTGTTGGTTGATATGTCTGTGCGTCCTACATGGGGATACGTAGTATACGGAGTTAATGTATAGATTAGGGAAATAAAACAAATAGTAGGCATATAGGTTGAAAGAAAGCAGCATTTGATCACAATTCGTTCTTCTTTTGTTGGAAAAAGGTTGTGATATTTCAATATGGATTCCAGCATATATGTTGTAGAATGTCCTCCTGTGTGGGATGGTGGAAATGCACAAATTCTTCCAACAACTATATAACAAGCACATCATATGTGAGGCCTTGTTTGTCATCTTTTGTGTGACAAGCTTAAAAGTGTTGACACAATGCATCAGCCATCAACTTAGCATGAAGACCTGTCCAGAGACGGTGAATTCTCATGAATGTGACGCATAATCATAATCTTACAATTTCCAAAAATTGGCAGATTGCCTTGCCAAATTTTCAAAACCAATCATTCACCAACCTGAAAAAAATCCCTACATAAACTACCTTTAAAGATCCTCTATAGGGTGATTTAACGGATCTCAAATCTTTGACCAAATTCAATAGCGAAATGATCAACCACTTTCGGGTGGAATCTGGGACTTGGAGGTTCCGACTCAAAAATCGGATGTCGATGTTAAGTTGAATGCACATATTGTCACATATATATATATACATATACACATATATATATATAAAGATGTCTTTGATTTAGTTCCTATGACAGGCGAAAAAAGAACACAATACCCTTAACCAAAACAATACCTTTTTAGAGCCGCACACTAAAGAACAGAAATCAGTTTGGTGAAATTCACAGTCACCCGAAATTTAACAGTTCGCCCCTGAAAAATCATGGTTGGAAGGTGAGTCTCCTTTAAACTTCGGAGGGGTAGATTGAGTTTACAATCTGCAGAGCTGGCGACGGCGACATCACTTTTTTCACTGTTCGCTGCCTTCAACACAGCGATTTCCGACCTCAGCATTTCTCGACCTTCATCATTGGGGGCTCCCAGAATCCGAGGGAGGGCTGGGAACGCCCCCGTTTTGGCAGATTGGAGTCGTTTCATCTTCCACCGGGTTTGAGGTTTGTCCAAACATTTCTGGTCCGAATCTACCGGTGTTTTTGTGGCACCGAAAAGTTGGGCAATTAGCGTCAGAGCTTGGCTTGCAGCTTCAGGGAGAAATCTTTAGAACTTTCTTGGCATTCTGCGGCATGCAGTACCTCAACATGATCATTTTGTGTTGGGGGAGATCACAAAAGCTTCCAAAAAAATATGGGGGAAGCCCTTTCATGTCCATCCACAAACTTTTTTAAATACCGATCCAAAGACTGGGATTGAACAGATTGATCTTTGAAGTTGGATATGGAATCTCAGGAAGATACTTCCAAATGCATTTTACGAGAAATGTAAACATGCATCTGTTCATATAAGCACGTGAAATGCTGGACTGCTAAATAACTAAACTTTCCCTGGTGTATTCAAATGCCTTTGATTAAACCTGAAAATGGGCCATCAAAAAAGGAGAGTTCATCTTCAAACAACTGATTTCAGGAGCAGTCTATTAATTTCAGGAAAGGTAATGGTCTAACATTGGCACCTACCACATCCATCCGCATCCTAACTAACAAAGGTATCGAAGTTTGCAGATCTGCCTACTGGACATGCTCTACAACAATCGATCGACCGCCAGGTGACATTTCACCATTGGCCACCACACCACCTTCCCACTTGTCTTGCAGCAATGGATTCTCCTAAGATGCCACTGCCAAAGGGTGTTGAGCAGTTTAACAAAAGGATCCTTTGGTTTCCAGTTGAACCCTTGCGGCATAGGGATCCTGAAAGGGGATCCGTTTTGTATAATCCGGAACTGGGTTCCGTGTAATCTCCTATGGAGACTAAATAACCAAGGTTTTTTCATTGCTCAATTGGATATCGATGGAAATAGTGAGACAGGACGGTTCCGTAATCTAATCACAACTCGAGCCACGCCATGGGATCTACAGGAAAGAATATCACATCGCTTCAAGCGCGTGCATTTTGATTTTGCAACAAGAAACTCTGAAAAACCAAACATGCATACCTTTGTTGACCGACATGACCAGTTTATTGTCTTTGAAAAATCTTTGGATAGTATATAAACCTGCAGCTTTGGTATACCACTGAAACTCAACTACCCAAAAAATCATGCAAATGTTTCTTTGAGTAGAACATCCTTTCGAAAGCATGCCTCTCATAATTGTCATTGTTTAGTGGCCCACAAAAAGATCCCAAGGGCACGATGCTGTAGCATGAGCCACCCCGAATGACCATAAGTTAGAGGGGTTGACATGAACTTTGCATTTCACATATAGGTCAAATGTCAAAGCACCACGCACCGATCTGGGGTACCCCCTGAATTTTAACAGCCTCAAAAGTTACCTTCCCAATAAGAAAGGATCGTTTTCCAAGCACCCATTTTTCAGGGTCTATATATGTTCAACTTTGGGGGGGGTGCAAAGTGGGCCACGTCACCAGTTAGAAGTAGGGATATAACTCCCACTTATGGAGGAGATAACCCCAGTTACCCAGTTAAAAGGACATTTACAGGGCCTATGGGGGCTATAACATTTACAACTAGTAGGGGCCCATGTTCTAACAAAATTACTCAAGATTTGCATGTTAGTTCTATCTTAGGATGCGAATTTCTGCCAATAACAATAAGAGTCATAGAGGTTATTAATAGAGATTCCCGATTCCAAAAAAGGTCGATCATCCTGGTGGTCACGTTGCGGTTGGGAGGGGCAACATCCTAAGTTCCATCAGCTCCCAAGAGTCCATCTCGAGAGGTAGCATCCGTACCTCTCCCGAGCGGCAAAGAATCTGCAGCACACCGGGAGCATTACAAGGAATGGCATACCTCAGTTCAACCACGCGCTGAATAACTGATCAATGAGCCCCCAAAAAGAAACTATCTCCCCCGGCAAACTAACATGTCCCCTGAAAAATAGTGGGTTGGAAGTTCCTACTCTTTCCCTTTAAGATGGCCTCTTTTTTTAGGGAAACATGTCAGTTAGTTAGTTTTTGGGGGGTGTAATTGAAGCAAAACTAACCAAATCACCCACTTTTAGTTTTTCTGTGTATCCCCGACTTTTAGTGAATGCCGAATGCCCCCTTAATGTGTGATTTGTTAGACTGATCCTTGGGGAATAACCCCATTGAATCCCCACCAAAAAAAACCAAAGGGTCTTCAAACGTGACGGCATATTTGGATTACCGTTAAGGTGCGCCAAAGATTCGGCATTGTTGCTGTAAGGAATGCATCGATGTTCCCAATGGAACAAAAAATGAAGGTTGTCCCCAACCTGAAACCATGAAAGGACTGAAGAATAAGGGACTGATCTTCATACTCATCTTGCTGCACTTTCCTGTCAGAACAGCACTATAATCACTACCTGGCTGGAGCTTCAACTGCCCACCTTCAATTGCTCGTTTGCTCATCATTTAGTATAGGAAAAAACGGGAAAACATGGCCATCCTTTAGACTCATTGGCTCTGAAAACACCAGCTACAAAATTGAAATGACTCCATTTTTGCAAGTGTTTTTGAATCTCCCGGATGCTTCCATCTTGTGTTGCGGAGATATTATACACCAAAAATCCTCAGACTAACGGCTGGACACCCAAAAATCTCAAGTTTTGGAAAGGAACATTTCGAACTCCACAAAAAAACATTTCTTATCTTAGGAAGGGATCCAACAAAATCACCTTTGTAAAGAAACAAATCCAAGTGCTAGTTTGTTGTGAATGTACTACTCTTGATGGAAAAAATCCTGCATTGATTTGAGTATAGATTTGAATATCCCATTCTTAAACGAGGTTTCATAGTTAGATCACTGGATCTAACCCCCGCCAGCAACAGTCACCAACAGACTTAATACGTTTTCAGCGGGGAATCCCTTTAAACTTTAAACTTTCATTGGCCACTCTTTCTGAGTGGGGGGGTAGATCCAAACTTTTTGTCACGTTCATACTCTTTTTCATATCTTTCAACGCAATAAGAGTTCCTCCATCAACAGGAAATTGCAAGGCCCCCGGAGCATACCATACAAAATAACACCAACTCCCCTCTACACCGACATCCAAGGCTGGTTTTTCTTGGCTGGTCCACCTTGTCAAGGCTGGTGCCACCAAGAGACACATTGCCATCTCGAGCCAAAAAGCCATTTTGCCACCTAAGGAAAGTTGGTTCACCAGCTAGTTGAGTTGGTTGAGGGTTGGGCACCCACCTAATGACGCAATTTCCTACTTCAAAACAACTCGGATGTTTGGATGCTAGCCTCTTTACACCCAGGTTTTTTCGGTTGGGATAAGTGAAGGTTTTTTTTTCGGTTGGGATAAGTGAAGGTTTAGGTTGGGAAAGTGAAGGTTTAGGTTGGGATGATATTTGATATCATACTTGAACTATAGTTTGGATGATATTTATATATCTAAAATTTATAGCCGTCCGCCATACCTAGTTAGTGGTTTCAGCTATCCATTTTTACAAGTTTTTTTTGTTTTCGGGAGGGAGAAGTCTAAGGGGAGGTGGGAAGTGGGAACTCCAGGGTTTGTTAGAGAAACTTAGAGGCTCATCGAATTAACATAGGGAAGTGGAAAATGGCTGCATTTGAAAGGTAAGTACTATTTTGCGGGATTTTTTACTTCAATGATTGTGAGAGGAAGGGTAGTTGGTGTTTTCAACCTCCCATTTGACAAATATGCTCTCACTCAAACAAAGGACCATGAATAAAAGTTCAAACATGGGCATTTTAAACAAAACATCTTCTAGTTGGTGTCTTCAACCCACTTGAAACATATTAGTCAAATTGGATCATTTCCCCAAGTACGGCTGAAAATAAAAAAATGAATCCACCACCTAGAAAACATCTTAGAGTGAACAGTTTTTGAAGAATAGTTTTTTTCATTTTTCCCCGGGCCAAAAGTGACAAAAATCATGTGAATAGATCTAGTAGCTTACATGACCCCTGCAATGACTTAGCTTTAAGACTTGGAAAAAACCTCACGCTTTTCCACAATCTTTATGTTCTCTCATTATTTTTCCCATGTTGGAGTTGGAGTTTTGCCCAAATTCAGATTCCCAAGAAACCACCTTAACTCCACGCGAAAGGATTTCATGCCATTCAACTTCTTGTTTTTTCCATATAGCCGTTACAACTTACAACCTATTTTTACATCACGTGGCGGAAAAAAAAAATGACCCTAGTTTTCCAATACGCTTCACGCGGAGGATTCGACTTTCTCCAGGTGACTTGTTGTGACCTTCGAAAACTGGTCCAATCAAGAGAACCTCCTGAGGCGAGGTGGGGGGGTGGGAAACCCCTTCTCTTCAACAGTCGGAGATTTCCACTCCTTTGAACGGCTTAGGAAATGACGGCCTTTAAAAAAAACAGAACTTGTTTGATGTGGATGTTTTTCCGAAAATAGGGGGTTTTCCCCGCAAATAATTCATTTGTTCATAGGGTGTTCCATTATTTTCACCATCCATTTTGGGGTACCACAAACTTTCTGGAAACACCTATGTCAGGCCTTTACAAAAAACCCATCCCACTTGGTTGAAAAAAACAAGAACCATCTTCCCAAACTGTCAGGACTTTAGGAGAGGACATTTGCCAATGTTTAATTCAGAAATCAGGTCAAACACTGGCCTGTATTTAGGGACAATGGTGGTTCATACTTCTACACCCTGCATACATGTCTAAAACATACCAAGAGGGAGATCACGTAGCTATGAAGAAATTCCAACCAAGTCTCCAACACTACACGACTAAGGCTTATAACACGTGAACTAACTTGTTCATATGATATCCGAACTGCATAGTAACGATTGAGGCTACCCTATGGTCAGTACAAGATGGCAATCAATTGTAATGCATACATAATGTGTTATATAAAATAATAATAATAAATAATTACCATTTCTATAATATAACCTATCAAAAATCATTAGCTTCCAGCCAGCCAAATTTTTCACCCCCTGTTCAACCTGCGCGGCTCACTACCAAAAACCAACAAACAACCCCCAACCACCGTTCGCGCAAATGGCCCCCTGCATCCTCCGTCTCAGGGCAGATCTTTAAAACACGGTCTGCCTGGAGGGCTGAGGTCGGTCGTCGTTGGGATTCCCGAGCCCTGAAGGGATCCATGGGACGAAGTGGTACATGGGTGTTTCCAAAAATAGCGGTACCCCAAAATGGATGGTTTATAATGGAAATCCTCATTGGGTGATTTGCGGGTACCCCTATTTTCGGAAAGACCTATATTTACCTACATTTCTAGGTGATCTTTAATGGTAAATTGTAGGTAAATGTACATTTTACCTACCCTAAGATTAACAAAAATGGAATTTCTCACATGTTTGCGTGGTAGTGAACATGTAAAAAAATATGGCCAAAATATATTTCACCAACCGAGACTTTCCTAAAACAAGGGGAATATTTAATTGAACTGCAATTGGCACGGTAAGGAGATTGTTAGAAAACAAAAATTTGAAGACGCGGGATATTATGCCGGTTGTGCAGTGTATGAGAAGGTTAGATCTGAAACGATGGCGTATGCAGTGGAAGCGTCAGCTAGCACCGTAAGACCAAAGAAAAAAAGGCATCACAGGGAAGCCTCCAAGAGGACAGTTAGAAGTCGAAAACGAGAGTCCAGCCGACTGGAGAACGAACCACTGGCAAAGGGGTTTGACTGTGTATAGCAGGGTTTATTTGGATCTCCAGGCCACCAATGTTTTGAGATCCCATGATTCTTGGGGTACAGGAATTGTTGATTTTTAATGGTAGATGTTAGGTAAATATACCGTTCGTCCCATGGATCCTATGGCTACTAAATATGTATATAATAATGAATCTAGTTGGTGGTTTCAACCCATTTGAAAAATGGAAATCTTCACCAAATAGGGGTGAACATCAAAAATATGTTTCCCTTTCAAACTCACATGACAGGCTGGAAAATCCCCATGTTCAATAGAAAATACGTGGTAGGTTTTCCAGCCAGCCATATTAGTTTTCGAAAGAAAATCCTGCTGATTCCGATGGCCACGGCCGGGCTCAAATAGTTGAAACAGCGACGTGACACAAATTCGGTACAAATATCTTGTTCCCTGTTCAGGCTAAAAACCCTGAACTTCCTCAAAAATGGGTAATTTTTGTGGGACAGGACTCTTCTTGATTTTCTCCTCATTTTGTCTATGCGCAAAGCAGGCTGAGACGTCTAATTAAGTCTAAGTCAACAACTTGGATCCATGATTATCCAACCTTTCAGGCCCATTGGTTTTGAAGTCAGTTTTCCACTTCCACATCCAAACCAACCACAACCAACTTCCGGATCCCGAAAATGAGGAGCGAATTTCCGTGGGTGGAAAAAAACTGCCACCGAAATGGTGGAGGAAAAACACCAAAAATATATGCAGCCCTGAAAATTAACGGCTGGAACCTTAAGAATCCTTAGGGATGTCATTTTTGGTGTCAAGTTGCCACCTGTTTGTTTTTGGCCCCAGGGGTGTTATGAACGGAGGGTCTGGTGTTTTCATAGGTCAGGATTCTTAGGGTGGAACCTAAACATCACCCAATTGAAAGCCGGAAATTCATCTTCCATCCACCTCCATGACTTTTGGGTTCCATGTCAATTTTCCAGGGTGTAGGAAAAAATCAAAGGACTAAAGTGCGGTTTGGTTGTTGTGAAAAAGGGCCGTTTGCCCTTAGATGACTTTTTTGGAAGTCTAGGCATGGTTAACAACAAAGTGCCTAACATCCCAACATTCAAAGCTAATTTAAAGGAATGCCACCCCGTCCCCGAACAAACAAATGGGCCGGCTTTGTTGTGGGATTTTTTAGAGAGAGAATCTTTGTTGAAGAATACCCTTCAATAAAGGCCGGCTATTTTTTTTTCTGGCGGCGGGGGCTTGGGCACCTTCAACAGATCCTCAACCAACATGCCACAGCCGTCCCAATGATGGTATCCAAAGCTACATCACTCGGAAAGCAATAGATTGCACCATCCTCTGCCACGACTCCACCACCATATTTGTACTTTCCATTTGGTCTCCATGTTCCTTAGTCAAATATCATGGGAATCTAAGGGGTACGGGTACCTACTACCACCCCACCAGAAAATAGCTGACCTGTTTTAGGGGATTTCTAAGGGACAATGATGATTAAACAGACCATTAATAAGGCCTTATTTCCTGGGGCTGGTGGCATTGAGGGGGGTAAGATTCCGATGGAAATGTGGATACTCCAAAGGTCTGGCATCAGGATAGGCCACGGAAGCTACCGTGAAGAACGTTGATTTGCTGCTTCGGTGGTTGGAAAAAAATAACAAATTTTCCCCCAATTGGTGGTGAGTTTAATGGCTATAATTACAATGGTAGAATCCATAGAGAAAATCAACTAAAGAAACACTAGAAATCCCCTTGGCCCTCTTGGAGAATCTTGGAGACATGAGAGGTTCCTGTTTCGTCGTTTCCCTCAAGAGGTGCAGTGATTCATCTCAAGAGTTTGTTGATGCAGGCTTCCTGCTTTCCCATGAAAACCCCATGAATTTTCAGCCAGTGGCTGCTATGAAACCTTTAGATACCTTGGGGATCCCCAAGTTACCTTGAAAAAAAGTCTCAAAAAATCTGTCACCGGTCACCTTTCAATGCTTAAGTAGTTGGGGGCACCTCACCTCACAACCCCCAAAAAATATCTATCCATGAGAGCTATATATATAATATATATAATATAAATGTATATATAAATGATGCCGGTAACGCCACCATTCAAAGGGCATTTTTGTCCATCCCATTCGAAATCCCCGTGGTTTTTCCGTGGTGAAACAAGATGCCACTTTGGATGGCCTTGCCGATCGTCCTCACGTTGCCAGTCAAAGGTTCGATCTTTAAGACTTCCTGCCGCAAAGAGAAGGTACAATGATGGTACCCTGGTAGATATCATGGCTGAATTTTTTTTGGGAAAGTTGAGTTTAATCAGCCTAGGAGGTATACACATACATATACATACAAATACTTGTGTCTAAAGTTGCGTTGTATATAAATTAATGGGCTAAACTACCAAGCTCAACTAGTTAGTCGGATTTCCGAACTATCACAAGTATCACACAAGAAGGAAACGCAAATGGAAGTTCAAATGAAACTTGTTTCTATTTTTTGGTTCCTATAGATTTTCCATAGTAGAATTAGATGTCTGTTTTTCAATGAGCCACAACAAAATTTCCCTAATCAAGAGTATAAAAATCATAAGTTCGTTTCTTGTGGCCAGATTTCTCAAAAGATACCATCCCAAGATGAAAGATCTCGACAAGCTAATCCTCATATCACATGCTCAATCTTTTCACGTCGGAGCTTGCGGTTTGATTTTTGATGATCTCTTGTGCCACACCCTTATTGTGGCTAATCGACCAATCCTTCCCAACGTACCCCCCTCAGAAATAAGGGCTTAATGAGGCCTTACTCCCGGAGGGGTACGTTAGAGGGGGGCTTGTTGATTGGCCATAACCCTACTATACTGAAAACAAGTCAACACAAGCACAGGATGATAATTCAAAAACAATCATGCTTTAATACGACCTTTTTGAGTGTGAAAGATTTGGAGATAAACAACTTCTGGGGAACACTCACCAGCTTAGTAGGAAACACCTTAAATATCCCATAATTCGTCTCATTGAATAAAAATCATTACCCTCTGGCAAACAAAAATATCTGGCTGGAATAGCCCCATTTTCATTTTCACAAAACGATGACTGAGCTTACTGATAACCTTCCAAGCAAAACCGAAGATGGAGCCTTTTCTAGATTCCAAAGATTTTCGTTGAAGCATGAATTCTGTGTGGGTCAAACAAAACTTCACCCCAGAATCAACTTTGAAAAAAAACAACAACGCGAAACACTGTGCATGTTATGTGCATGTTTTTTGGTTTCCACTGCTCATGGTGTTCATGGTATCGTGTTCTCGCACTCCCAACACCCGGATAAAAAAGTGCTGAGTTGACCTCTGCATGTGAAGGGATACCATAAATACATCCATCCTCGCGATTTTTGTTGAAACGGCCGGGGTGGTGGACACCCAAATTAGGAAAGGTCCGGGAGGTCCCCCGGACGTACTAATGGGTAAGATGTCCAAGGTTGGCACCCTCCATATCCTAGATTTCCCTAGAAATTTTCGGATGATTTCAGTTGCCTCAAGGTCCAGGTCTTTTGAGGCAAAAACACTTGGACCCGGGGTCACCAAACGGTGGGAACTGGTCGCGATGCAGTTGGAATAGCAATGGAATAGCAATTGCTTCAAACCAAGGAAACTTTTGAGGGTTCATTGATTCCGCTTTCCCAGTAGATGCAATCATCATCCGCGATTTGAAGGATGAAACATGCTCAGGATCGGAGATTCCTTACTATACACCTTCATGGCTGCCACTATAAACCTGGGAACGGGGGACAGGCCATAGTCATTTGGCTTACCCTTCTTTAGATAACCCCCATATCATATGCCAGCAAAAACAGTGCACCCAACCTGGATATCTACGCAAACTCCACCAAGCAAAAGGCGAGGGAGCAAACTACGCAAATTCTTGCAGTGAGAAAAAATGAGTCAAAAATGTAGGACAGAAGGCCCACAGAAAATGATGGACAATCTTAAAATTTAAGCTAGCCTTCAAAACTATGTCCATGATTTAAGATATATATACATTCTATATGGAATGGAAGCTAAAGGTCATATGTTGGAAAAAATACAGTAATCAGATGCAATCAATGCAATATCCACCCAAAAGACATAAAGCTGGATTGACAAATGTCAGTAGCTTTTTGAGCAAACGCTCCTCCAAAGTCTTGACATCGGGGTCTTCCAGCCATTCAATCCTTTGACCCAAGTTCGCTTAGGACTACTCCCACCGACCCTCTCCATCTGTCCTTCCCAACCACACCACCATGCCATTTCCTTAGAACCCAACGGCACCGCTTAGGATACGATTTTCAACTCCCCAGCGGCAATCCAGCAATTCCAGTAGCTCACCGGATGTTAACAACCAAGTTGGGAGCTAAAGTTTTAAAGGATTCCAATTTTGGGAGCTAAAGTTAGCAAAACGGCCCCCAAATTAGCACAAGACATTTGCATATAGAAGTACTCATTGATGCTGCTTATTCCATGTTTTTTCTTTCCAAATTTTGTGTCTTGGAGGAATAACAACAAACCAAATGATACCAAGTGATGGCACAAGACACAGCATGGATCAAGCCTAAAAGATTCTATAGCAAAGATCTGCAACTCTCCAAAACTGGCGAAAAATCGCTCCGAAATATCCATCAATCGTTAGTATACCTTTTGTCTAAGCAGCATTTCAAATAAGGTCCAGTGTTTTTCCCCAAATGCTCCATGCATGGCATACTTACCTACATTTGACTAAAAATTATGGTACATGTAGGTAAAGATTCCATACATGGTTCCATTTGCTCCCCACTTTTTTACAAAGCATCACTTCCCTTTAAAAGGGTGAAAAGAAACTGTTGCCATCTCAAACTCAACTTCCACTTCAAGATAGGGTTGAAGTCAAAAGGACGAATCAACTTCCAACTGAAACAAATTCCTCCATGAAAAGCCATGAAACACACGGAGGTCCATAAGAAAACGGCTGCCAAGAAACTGTCCTCCTTCACCGAAATTGGGGCCGATTCTACAAACCTCCTGAAGCAACGAAACGAAACGAGGACCACCAGGTCCAACTGAGCCACGAAAAAAAACGGCGGGATACTTTCCAGTACCCCACACACTCAATGTATGTTCTATTATACCTACATTTGGGTAGGGGGTAAACGTAGGTAAATACACCATACATGGAGTGTCTGAGTGATATTGGTTGTTTACTATTGATTCTGGAACAACGGCGTATGAAATAATAATCCCCACATAACTGGGTAGTGTTTCATCCCCTAAACAACCCCTGGCCCTTGTTGAACTGCTATTAAATGTCAGCGTCCGTACACTCCGTATCCTCCGACTCCCTCCTGTCTGCTTGGGTCGATTTTCAACACCTTAACACGGCGAGTCCGCAAATGCAACGGGTGGAAGGCAAAAACAAACGACCCCAAGGAGCTGATTTTCTACGGAAAAAACACACGAAATTTTGAAGAATTCCTGGATGTGACTTTAGTGGAAAAGATTCGTCGGGTTGGTTGACTCTCAACTGTTCTGCTTCATCATGAAAATCAACTATGGGAATGGCCAACTCGCAACACAATTAAACACTCACAAAAAAAAGCTGAACTTCAACATTGAGGCACAAAAAAAGAAACAAGATCTTGTCATACTGATCACATATCATATATCTATATACAGTAGCCTATAGATATAGCATCTTAGAAGAGTATATAATCAGGAACAGTGACGAACTTAACACACATTTCATACACCCAACGGTGGCAAAACAAGCGCGTGCGTTGGACAACCAAGACACCGAATTGGCACAGTTGGGGATTCCATAAATACAGCCATCTGTGCCCATCAGCCCACCATACCATTTGCACTTGGCGGGTGCTGTGGAAGGGCAATGGGATGAGATATGCTTCCCTAAAACGAACAGCTTCGCCACCCCCTGAAACTAGCAATGCAAGAACAAAGAAAGGATGCCGTATCGTCTCCCAACTAGAAGGTTTTTTTGGGGTGCTATGCCTGTGAGCCTTTGAAGAAAATGCATCCGGATTGCGCGATGGGTGGTTAAAAAAAATCCATATCAAGCTTGAGGACCTGACATCTGTTGCTGATGTAAGTGCTGTGTACTGAGGTCTTCCATTTACTTCCATAGGCCATAGTACTCCATATAAATCAAACTTTGGAACTTCCATAACTGGTCTGATTTATTTCCAAAACAAACATTGTTGATTGTCAATTTCCACGTTCACTTCCATGATGGACAACAAAAAGAAGCACTCCAATCCCCCCATTCTAAAATGCCAAAGTCACTCTTCCCTTCAGCACGGGTGATTCATTTGCAATGGTACTGACTTCTGCTCCCTTCTCACCGCATGAAATCTTCAAGACCTCCAGCTGCAGTTTCAGAGTGAGTTGTGGCTGAAGTATATGGAAGAAAACCTGTATTCCTAAAATCCAACATAGATACCAAAAATTGCCGTATTTGAAAGGAGTTTCTTTTTCCAAAACCACCATTTTTGGTATCTATGTTAAATTTTGGGGGTGTAAAGTGTTCCCTGCTGTTACCCTGAGATTCCCATGTGTAGAAGTGGATTCTCTCCTGCGTCCAATACATGTAAAGTCGATAGGTCCCCTTTGAAAGAGTAGATGTGTCCTATGCTGAAACCATGAATCAAGTAAGTCAGCAAATCATGCAGTGAAACATGTTTGAACTAAACCAAGCGACCACTAGATGGTTGATATTCAAAACTGCTAACCCCATAGATTCAATGTCTTCACAGCGTAAGCATTGGAATTTCAAAACCCTCCACCAAAAAAAAAACGTGGACGTTTATATTTGTGACATTGCGGATTTGACACATTTTGACATATATTTCTCAGCCCAAAGTTACGGATGTAGCATTGCAAGGAATCGCATAAATGCATTGATCCGTCGGACAGAACACTCCACCATGCCATTTCCTCGGTGAAAATGTTCTCCAGATTGCAAGTTGTAAGGATTTGTGGAGGTCTTTGAAGGCGATGTAAGATTTGGGAGAATCTTTAAAACGACCATGTCACAAATCTTTGAAACGTAAGATTTTGGGAGAATCTTTTGTCAAATGATTTTGGTTGCATTAATCTTGGAAAATCATTGACCAAATAGACTCATTAGACTAGCACCCTGTTCTTGGAGCATCATGTGATATGCATAGTACTAGTGGCACTGAATTTTTCACTTTGGGATGATATGCGTCTCTGCTCCTGCAAAACATGCAGCAAACAGTTTTGCCTTCAAATATCACGTCCTGCCCCTTCTGTCATGCCTGAAGAATTTCTGAACACACCCTCGAAAAAAATACCATAGGCAAAGCTATTTTGGTTACCCTCCTGGGATCTAAATATCTTCACCGAAGGTATTTTTGAAGATGATCTTCCTTGACATATTAGTTTCCTGGAGGGTATCTTTTGAAATGTTCATGGATGTAAATAGTAATAGGACAACCAGGTCAGCATTGCAAAACCGAAACAACTTGCGCCTGACCCCTACAAATCGTACCGGCGGGTCAACAGCAAGGCGCAAGTGTGCACAATTGGATTCAATGTGTTTCCAGCAGCAAAATTTCAAGGTCAAATTGCATTATCATTATTTCATACACTTTGTCAGGGAATTTCCTGTTTAACATCTTACCAGTCGCCCCTAGAAACTGGCCTTCCCAGTGGAAATTCCAATCACCCTTTGTGTGAGAAACCTATCTGAAACTTCAGGATTTGTACCACATTCTTACCACCATTTTAATGCACTGCACCATGGCTTTTTTTGTGTCTGTCCCCGGGTCCCCCTTCCATTTCCTTCATCGGAACCTGAGATTCCAATCGCCTTGGAACACAGGACCAATCAAATCAACTTCTCCAGTTCCACAATGAATCTTCAGTACTTGAGGACTGTTCGTCGGCACTCCTGGGAGAGTTTCGAAACTCCCCACCCCAAATCTTGGGAGTTTAAACATCCGGGAAAATCAATTGGTGGCAAGATGTTCCCCCCAAGTTGTTTGGGGGGGTGCATTCCTTTCCCCCCCAAAAAAAATTGTTGAAATCACCACCTATACTGCTTCTTGGCTTATAAAATCTTAGAATTAGAATTGTCAAACGAAGAAGGGACATACAAAACTTTAGCATGCTGTAGCTTTCTGCCAGGATGTTTCCAAGGATCTTTTGCAACAAAAACGCTTAGGTCCCTTGCATGAACTACTAGTAGTTACTTCTGGCTACGAGATCGCACAATCATGGAGGCATTTAGGCACAAAAGACAAAGCTGTCTTTTTTCAACAGCCAATAATCACACCATCAATTTGTCCGAATTTGGTGGCCTTTATTCGAATCTTATTTGTTTCTCAACTGTCATGATGGATAGTCTTGTCTTGCACTTCCGCTGGACTCATTTCTTATTATGTTTTTCGGTCCGTCTCATGTTCTTGGTATACCTAGTTTTGAGAGAAAAGAAACATTTCAGTTCCCTGAGATAAACTAAGCTAACGACATCTTCTATCT
Source organism: Breviolum minutum Mf 1.05b.01 (assembly GCA_000507305.1). Taxonomy (NCBI): domain Eukaryota; class Dinophyceae; order Suessiales; family Symbiodiniaceae; genus Breviolum; species Breviolum minutum. The sequence continues at coordinate 86,585 of DF240900.1, read as the reverse complement.
TTAGTGTCACTTCTTTCATCATGTCTCTATTAAATCTTAGACCATCAGATTTTCGCCGCAATTTTGAAGTCTTGACTCGATCTGTGACCTTTGCTTAGGGTCTCTCAATGTCTGGACGTTGATTTTTTTCCACTTCTTTAAGCCTTTGGAATCCAATCACCGGAACTGAGAATGGTAGTGGAACCAAAATACTATGCGTTTCGGAGGTGATTGGACACCCCAATCATTCTGTGACAATATGACTGGATGCCTAAATAAAGCACTTTGGTGCCCTTCTCTTTTAAAAAAAAGGGTCCCAAGGTGTGGTTTTGAAATTTTCTTCACCTCACCTCACCTCACCCGAAAAAAAACAAAAAAAAACCTTCAATTTAATAAGAGTTGACAAACACACACCTCAACCCACGCAACAACGATAACCAACACCCGCCATGCGAAAACGTAACGTTTTGGAAAATTTTCCACGGCAACGAAACTCCGAAACGCTGTCCATAGATATGACCATGAACTTCGATCCCGCGCAACCACCTCGGTGTGATTCGAGTCGAGTCATTGGGAATTCCCATGGGTATATGGTACGGCCGTGAAAAATAAAGGTCCAGGTGGTTGAGCCACTATATCCATGAGCAACATTTAAAAAAAACATGGTGAAAATGGAGATTCTGAGATTCCTATTTTCTTATCTTAATTTTTGAGGGTCTACTCCACTGGTTGGTGGTTTCAACCCAGTTCAAAAAAATGCACAAGTCAAATTTCCCAATTTTCAAGGTGAATAATCCCAAAAATCTTTGAAGGTTCGCCACCTAAACATGAGGTTTCTTTTGGATCTACCACCACCCCCAAACCCAGTAGGAACAATGGAAAATGAAGGAGGCTTAGCTTCTGGATCCCCAGTTGCCGATCCAAATGCTTCATGTCATGCTGGTGGTGACTGTTTGACTGGAGGGGTGAATTCAGGATTTTCGTTTGTAGGAACCCCCCAAGTTCGGTGGGTCAGGTAATCATCACCCATTTTAGAAAAACAGATCCTTCTTGATGGTCAAAGATGACATGATTTCACCAATTGTTTGCCGAATAAACATACCAAAAAAATCCTTTGAAACCACCAGCGATAATGACATGTTTGTAGTTTTTTTGTTGGTGAAATCGAAAGACAACAGAAACAAATGTGTTTTCAACAAATGCTATTTCATAGAGACTTTTCTTGGGGACACTCCAATGGGATACCCTGGGGGGTAGCTAATTAACTCACTCCCTTCCGTTTTTCACCAGGATTTCATTGCTGAAGTTGCAGCTGAAAATCCAACCTGCTTGGTGGTTTCAACCCATCTGAAAAATAGGCTCGTCAAAATGGGTTCATCTTTCCCCTTTAGGGATGAAAATAAAAAATATTTGAAACCACCACCTAGCAACGTTGTTCCTCCCATTGTTTCACACTCGTTTTTGTCTCTCTTCTTGGCGCCAAAGATGCTTAAACTTTCCCACCATCCTCGGCCAGGAGCCAACGCTGGAGCCAGCACACGTTGCTCTAAAAATTGGAAGGTTTGGGGGATTTTTCAGGAGTGTTTTTTGTTGAGAACGGGTATTTCAACTAGACCTCCAACATTTTTTCCGAATGGATACCCCAAAATGATTGATGGAAGGATGGAGATCTATATGTTCAATTTCAGGGGGTTAATTGGAAGCTGAATCTATTCAGTTGGTGCTTCGGAAGTTTAGGATCGCAAAGGATCACTTGGCAAAAGCACCGTGAAACTCTACCCTTCCAACTCCAAACCACCATGGGCAAAAATCTCTGTCCATTTTTTTTGGAAGGCGACAGGTTTTTTTTTACAAACACACGAATGAGGCCGCACAATCCATGGACAAAAAAAACCAAGGAAGTACAGTACTCTGCTCGGAATCATGGACGCTATTACTATCCTATTTCTTATTGAAGTATAGGAAACCATGGACTTGATGCTCGGAAACCACGAACTTGATGATAGGAAACTCCAAAACATCGATTTTTGGTTTCAATCATTCTGATGAACAGTATGCGGTAAACTCAAAACTTGAATGAAGTCTATGCATGGAGTAAACCATGAAATATTATGCATCCGTCTACGTAATCCTTCCTTTAAATCCGCCACCAACCTTTTTTGGGGGGGCACTCTTCTTTTACAGTCATTGATTCGCTGGAAAGCATTAACCTTCACACATGCTACCCTAGTTGGTGGTTTCAACCCATTTGAAAAATATTAATCAAAATGGGTTCATCTTCCTCAAAGTAGGGATGAACATAAAACATGTTTTAAAACCAGCACCCAGTACCACCCTCTGGTAAACTAACATTGCCATGGAAAATCCCGATTTTGAATAGGAAATATATCTTCAAAGGGTCCATTTTCCATTGCTATGTTAGATTACCGGACTGTATCGTATCTTTGGTCAAGGCACTCGGGCCCATAAAGTTCCACTCGATTTTCAGCCACACTGATCTTCAACACCCTCGACGCGCTACCTGGAAGATTTCCATCCCCGAGATTTCCAATGGTGGTAAGGTCGGTGAAAACTGACTGGTTGTACCCGGTAGACCGGGGCGGAATATCAAAACACGTTTGAAATCCCTAAAAATGAAGGATTACTATAGGAAATCTTCAACAAACTTAGACCTGCTGTTTCGATCTGGATTGCTAATCGTCAAGGATGAGGTTCAACATGTAGTTTTTCAGGGAATAAAAAAAACTCAAATCCGGAATTATACGATTGATATTATACGTATAAGCTTGACACAAACAAAAACATCCAGCATCACATCTGTTCAAGACTCACCCAAATGAAAAAAACAGAATGACTTCTTTCGTGCAAAAGTCTTCTTTCCTGGATGTCAGGGGCTTGCAAAATAAGAACATGATCTCCTTGCAGGTCCTATGATTTTTCCGAACACGTTTCATCATGTCAGTCGGCAAATTCTAGCGGAGCCAGTCATTGGCTCACTTTTTAAAAGGTTGTTTTGCAGAAAAAAAACATCCCTTACAAAAAAAACAACTGGATGTTCAACTTTTAAAAAAAGAGCTGCAAAAAAAACATCGGAAAATCATTGGTTTTTGAAGAATCTCAAAATACCAAATAGGATTTGACATATTTTATCTTCCATCCCAACCTGTCCCTTGCAAGTGAACTTTTTTGGGGAAGGTATAGGCCTACGCCAAAAAACCCATCCATCCGAATCCGCCACAACGGCACCTGGGATTCCATAGACATTTCCATCAGATCCCAGCTCACCACCCAACCACTTGTCACGTCCCATGCATAGACCCTGACATCGACATCCAGCGCTGCAAAAAAATGCTAACAGCTCATAGCCCCTGAAAAAATAGGGGCCCCCTGGAAGTTTGGAGATCCCGAACTTGGAAACCACAAGTTTTTAGGGGCGAGCTGTTCGTTTTAGGGAGGGTATATGGCATATTGACCCACATTTTGGACATTTTTCCTACACAAATCCCGTGAATCTTTAGATGCAAGTCCTTCAAAAAAAAACGACAGATCTTCGCATGACGGCAAGAAAGCCCATGACTGACATTCCATTAAAAATCATGATTGATTCATGAAGGGATCCTTATTTCATGGCTTATGTAGAATCCCCGAAAAACACTGCAAAAAATTAGGGGCCAATCAGGACACTGCTCTGGCAGCGTCCAGGGCTTAAAAGTTCGACCTTTACTTACATCTCTAACAAAGGAAGTGGCTTCATGGGCATACACAGAATTTCTAGATGGTGGTTGAACCAACCCATTTGAAAAATATGCTAATCAAATTGGATCATTTACCCAGGCAGGGATGAAACATTAGCATAAAGTTGTTGATCCCCCTAAAAACATGCGTCCCATTTACAATCCCTTTAAAAAAAAACACCTAAAAATAGATGGTTGGAATACGATCCGGCTTTCCTTTTGTGGTAGTTTGCCCAATGTTCAGGAATGTTTGCTGTTAGGTGGTGTTACATGCTAGATCTCATCATGCCACCCTTGAGATCCTTCTTCCGGCCTCCAGTAGCTCCACTTGACATTCGGATGAATGGCACCTCACAAAAGAGGACCCCGACAAATTTGACAAATGAGCAGTGATCAAAAATCCCCAGGTTTCTCATTTTTGGGCGGCAAAAATTGGAAGCTCATGAAAATGACATTCCATGAACAAATAGCATGTTTCATATTTTAGTGATCAAAATCCTTCTGACATTCCACGAAATACTGGTAGGTTCATGACGTGATCCGCGTTAGCAAAAATATAATCCCTGTGTAACTGTGTAGTATAAGCCCTTTACATAGCCAGCCAACCGAGGTTTTGATCACTGCTTTCGGTACCTTAATCCACGCTTGGCATTGCCTCTTGTTGTGACAATTTTTGATCACTGCTCAAATTGATTTCCCAAAAACGATGGTCCTTGGAAAAATGTATCTCAGGCATCAAAAAAGAATTGATCCCGATTCAAAACTGAGATGATAGCTGCCTCTAGAGTTGTCCTATATAATTGAAAGAAAAAATAACTCACCATTTTTCACGGCCAAAAACAACAAATTCCCACAACGGCTAAGCTTCTCACCATCGGTTCCGCCATTCCTTCAGGAGCTGTCCCAAACCCACCAAACAGCGACACATCAGCTGTTCGGTGTCAAGAAGGCGCGGCAAGTTGGTGTTGCAAGCGTTCAAAGTCGAGTCGTGCTGATGGATGATTAAAATGCAACATTGCGAAAGGCTGGATAAAGGTATGCTATATTATGATATTATATATATATATATATTAATATTGATACATTTGATACAATAACAAATATGTATCTATTCACACATAGTTTTAAATGAAGGCACCGTATGCAAAACTTACAACTCTTTAACTATTATACATCTTGCAAAATTATAGATTCATTCCATTTCATTCCAAAAAACCTGAATTGACATTTACTTGTGGAGGATTCCAACCTCTGAAACCACCCTTTGTGAGGATTTGCCTCCCTTGGTCGAAAAGGTTGCTGCGGATACCCTCCCTGAAACTCACAGCAAGTTTACCCCTGAAAAGAAATGCTTGGAAGAGAAAATTCCGGCTTTGAATCAGTTCCCCAATATTCAAGGTAAAAAATTCAAATGTCGTTTCGCCACCACCGAGACCTACCGGGTATATATATATATATATATATCACCAACCTTGAATTCTCTATAAATTCTCCGTACTACTTGAAGTGTACTAGGGGTGGTGTCATCTTACTTCAGGTTTCACCATATTACACTAGATGTTTGATATTTAAGAGAGAGTTCACAATCTCCAAGAAAGTTACAACACACCCCTGAACCACACCTAATCGGCAATCCCCCTACCCAACCTATGAAAGGATTCCCGGCTTACAACCTATTGGTAAAGGTTGCTTGGGGTGTGTTCCAGTTCGGTGTGTTGAAACAACCTTAGAAAATCATCTTCCAGTCCCATCCATTTTCAGGGGATACATAAATATATATATATATGTTAGTTAGTTAGGTTAGTTACATAAAGAGTGCCCAATTGATTCTCATGGCACTTGGGTCCACGACTCGAGGCCTCCCTCCTCGGTCCACAACCCTCCTTCACAAATGAGGCCCTGACGGCTCCACCTCCTGGGCAACGGCAACTCGCACTGACTTTTTGGAGTTGGTGGGATACGGGTGGTTTAATTTTTTGGTTGGGGGAAAAAACTTATACCCCCTGAAATTTAACATAAATGTCCAACATAACCATAGGTTGAAGCCGGAGATGTGCACCTTCTCAGCCATCATGTTCGGCATCTATGTTAGATTTCGGGTGTGTATATATACCTCCTCCCAAACAAGGTGGGTGGGCGGGATCCATGAAAATTCATATGGGGTTGTAAGTCCATTTCATAATGATAGTAGAGGCTTAGCTCCACCTTCAAAGTAATGAAAACGAAGTTGTAGTGATTATAAGTTGAGATTGGTTAGAAGTTGAGTTTTGGTACAGGTTGAGATTGTTTTTAAGTTGAGATTGGGTTTTTAAGGTTAAGTTTGTTTTTGTTGAGGATCTTTTTTGTTGGACCAAATCACTCCAAAACGAATCGAATCAAAATTCTGTCAATCCTCCCATGGAAAACTGACATGGCTGGCTGGAAGATATGTTCATTCAAGGATCGGTTTTCAATAGTCTACCGGAGGGTAACGAAATCACACTTACACCCCTGAAATTTAACATAGACGCCCAAGAAATGCATGAATTTCCTTTTCCATAGCAGCAACTAGCATCATTCATTAAAAGGTATCCATGCGTGAAAAACAAGGTGTCAAAAAGTCATCACCAAAAATCTCCCCTCCCCGAAGTTGATAAAACCCATACCATCCATGTATGGTATATTTACCTACATTTACCATAAAAATCAACCAAATGTAGGTAAATATACCTGTCCCATGGATGGTATGGGAAACCGAAGTTGCCTGGGCGCAAGAACCCGAAGTAATTACTGGGCACCCCAAACCCCATTGCGCCAGTAATGCATCCAGGCCATCCTGGAAAGGAAAACGTTTCTTTTTAATGGGATTTTTAGGTACCGGTAAATTGGAGGCCTTGTTCATTCAAAAAGGGTGGCATCTGTAAAACACAAACGAATGCCACCTTTTGCCCAGAAAAAATAGCTAGCCAGCCTTATCATTAGGGGATTCTTTAAGGACAAAGATGGTTAGTAATCCCTTAATAAGACCATAAAGATGTTCCCTGGAAAAAGAAACAGCTCGCACCTGCGAAGATGCCCCATCACAAAAGGAAAGGAACGTCTTCCAGCCATCCATTTTTCTAAAGTGTGAGCTGTTAATTTCAGGGAGGATAATCCATGTCTCACCTGATTTCGTAGGATAGTAAACCACCAGTGATTGATTGATAGTTAGTTTAGTCACGTCCTGATTTTTTTTGTTTGCTACAAAGAAACATATGTTACAATATGACGTGAATTGTGTAAACATACCAAGCTGACAATATATAAAATATTTCACAATCTATATACATATACCCTGGGTGTCACTTCTTTCAACATCAACACATAAACAAACGTCAGGAGAGCCAGACATTCAGAACTCCCTCCCTTTCAACAGCTGCATTTACTGGTTGGTGGTTTCAACCCATCCCAAAAGTATTGGTCAAATTGGATCATTTCCGCAGGTAGGGGTGAAAATAAAAAATGTTTGAAACCACCACCTAGTTTATAATTTTTCGTTTGAACAATTTCCGTTAGCACCTTTCGATTTTCTTGTGGTGCAAATTGAAACTTTAACATATAGATACCCCGAAAAATGACACCGAAAAAAAATCCGCCGCAGGTACATGATTTTAAGCCCGAAATCTGTCCAAAACCCATCATTTGCCAGAAATTTCCATTCGTTCAATCTTCGGGGTGGTGTACCAATGTTAAGACGTTAAGGTGTTCACCTCAAACTGCCAAGGCTGGGGTGCCCCGGCAACAACTGCTTCACCTTGGGAGAACATTTTCCAGGAACCAAAAGGGGACTCGAGGTGCCAAAGGCACTAATGAACCTCTAGTTTACCTTGGTGGTTGTTTGGGGGATGTGTTGGATTTTAAACTACCCTTACCCAGTTATGTGGAGATTATAAGAAAGCATCATAAGGATCCATATTAAACAACCACTACCATCTGGTAGTTCCTAACATAGCGATTGCTGGAAAATCACCCATTTTCAATAGGAAATACATCTTCAGTTCGGGTCCATTTTCCAGCCAGCTATGTTAGTTTACCGGCGTGTTGTACTCTTGATGGAAGAAATCCTTTACACTCTCTGAAACTAACAGCAAGTTCGCCCCTGAAAATAGGCTGGTCCCCCAAAGGAAATTGGTATTGAAAAAACCGTCCATTTTCAAGTGCTTTTGCTGTTGGTTTCCAGGGAGGCTACCATCTGGGATGGTGCTAAAACCCGTCGTAAAATCATGGGACAAACTACCAACCTCAACTGGTTAGCCGGATTTCTTCACCAGTATTCGGATTCCTGGAAATTCCCGAGACTATTCCTAGTTCTTTGGTTAAGTGGCAATAATCCGTTTAAAATAAATCCGAAGATAATTATACCTGATAAAAAAACATTGCTAGAAGTTCAAACCACCAAACCAAACATCCAGGGAAACTGTTTATCCCACTGAAACTTAACATAGATATCCAAAAATAGCCATTTTTGAAGCGGAAGATACCTTTCCAAGGCACATCATTTTTGGGTATCCATTCGTGAAATTTCGGGGAGTACATGAATGATACAGAAAGCTGTTATCTACACTATGTAATTTTTTTGGTTGCCTGTTTTTTTCCAAACATACTTGGATGTTTCAGGAAGTTGGTAAAAGGTTAGTAAGTGGATTATAAGTAGGTATAACCCCAATATATATAAGTAGGTTCTAACCTACTTACTAAACTTTCACAAACTTCCTCTAACATCCAAGTATCCATTATCTCCCGAGACATCCAATCAAACAGAGAGGACTAAGGAGTTTCGTAATCTCAGCCTTTCCCGCAACCTGTGTTGCATCATGAGATCATAGAAATTTAAGGGTCAATATCATGGGAATATCATGGGAATACCCTGATACCAATATCCTGGATATATCATGCGAATGTGGAAATTATTTAGGGACCGGGATCTCCATGTTCCGAACGGTCAAATTCTTGTGGGAATTTAAGGGGCAAAAAAAAAAACGCAATCCCACCGAAATTGCCTAGGAAATAGCTGTCCTTCTTAGATGATTCTCTAGGGACAATGATGATAATGATGTTGTTTTCATCCCTTCATACGGCCGAAGAAACTCCGTGAAACTAACATAGCACCTGAACTGGGTTGCGTCGCCCTTGTGAATTAAGAATCCTGAAAAGGAAATTTCATCTTCCAACCGTTGATATTCAGGAGCTACACCCTAGAAATCTAACATAGATCCCAAAGATGGCGATATATTTAAACGGAGTCACCTTTTCCAAATCATAATTTTTGGTATCCATCTTAGTTTTCGGGGTTTTTGCTGTTTCTTTCAAGGAAGGTATATAGATCTATGAAATTTACGTTGGCTGCCCACCAAAAAGCCTTGTCCTAAGTGATCCAGCACCAAAAAAAAACACGCCAGGTACCACACCCCCCTTCGCCGTAGCTATGTCTTCTCCATCCTCAGTCAGACGGCCGTTGCAGGGCTCTTTGTAAGGGCACCCTCCCAGCACCAACCCTTCCCCCGGCCAGGACATACCCTCCCTGAAACTCGAGGGATTATCAACCTCATCAATGGCGCATGAAGGGACAAATGGTGGTTGATAATCCCTGTAAAAATGTCTTATTTCTTGGGGGGGGGGCTACTCTTACATTCCCATGATTTCAAGGTAACCAAAGAGACATAGCCCAGGATATGGAAACGACTGTTCCAAACAAATTCGTTGCTCACTGTGTCACTTCCAAGGGAAAAAATCCACTTCTGGTTGCTGTTTTACCAAAGGTGTCCCCACAAACAACGCCAAAAACACATGGATTACCATCATTTGTTAATTTAAGGACACATGTGTTAAGGGTGATCCCCTCTAAACTAAGCCCCCCAAAAGAAAATAACATGCCAGGGAACGATCACATATCCCACCTGGGAAAAAGGAAAATCATCTCCAAAAGTGCCTTTGAAAAGGGAATATGTTAGTTCTCAGCAGGGTGCTAGTTGGTGCTTTCAACCCATCTGAAAAATATTGGTCAAATTGGATCATCTTCCCCAATTTTCGGGGTTGAAAATTCCAACAATCTTTAAGAAACCACCACCTAGAAATATCCTCCCCCTAAGAATCACTGGACCCTAGAACATTTAATCTTAGGGAACCATATAAACTTATCAGATTCTGCCCTCAAATTTTTCACCCAAAGATTCTGCCAGCCAAAATCCTCGATGTTGATCACAATACAACCTGCCGTTTCTTGTGGCGTTCCGCCCACCAATGACATCCATGTCTTCTTGGGGTGTCAGCACCATCTTTTCCTATGATACATATACAGTGTATAAATATATATATATATCTACATTGGCAGAAAAAAACAATTGTTAAAAGACAATTGTTGGCTGGTTAGAAGGTGCCTTTACTTGATACACATCTTTCGGGGTGAGTTGATTTTTTCCTCCTTCCACGTTCAACTTTGGAAGGATTTTTGGGGGAAGGGAATTTCCTCCCCAGAATTTTCGCGGCATCTGCCGTGAGTTTTTGGGTTATGTTGTAAAACGCATGTGTTTTTTTGTGGTGGAAAAAAGGCTATGCTTCGGAATATCTGGAAGTGTTGATCTTGTCATTCGAACAAAACTAGTTGGTGGTTGAACCAACCCNTTCGGGCTTTTTGGAAGGGAGGGTGTTTGTCGGTTTACTGGGTGGTGGTTTCAAAGATTTGTGTGTTCACCCCTATTTGACCCTTTGGGGAAGATGAAGTCAATGATTTGGTAAACAGGGTGTTGTTGATGCCCTCAAACGCAGCTATCTCCGAACTGAACCCGAATTTCATAAATTTGTCATACCACCAGTCCTGTGTGACGCTTGGAGGACCCCGGCCCGCTGTTTAAGCCCCCTCTGTTGGAGCCCCTCAAAAGGGGATTGAAACTCAATGGGTACCCACTATATCTGTGAAGAGTTGCTATAATTCCTAAACTTGAACTAAGGGGATTTTGGCCCTGATTCCCTTACTATCACCACCATTTAAGGTGACTTCGGCGGTTTGGTCGTTCTAATTTGCCCAGTTATATAAGGGGTATTAATGGGGTTGATCATTAAGCGGCCCCCATCCCCATCCCAAGGCTACCAACCCACCATTTGATATGAAACCACCTGTCACTTGAGGTCCCTCGGATTTGACTATCGAAACATATCTTCAGGTGAATGATATCTTTGGACTCATGGCAGTTTCTCAAGGAAATGGTGTATATAGATGTATATGTTTTTTTCAGCTAACAAATGTGTATACATATATTTCTATATATATATATGTATATATTCAACTACTATCAATATATTCAAATATGAAAGAGCTTATCAAACCAAACAAATTGATACAAATTGGATGAATGATGAATGCATAAAAATATCTTCATAAATATTCAAATGCGAATGAATATACATGTTCAAGTAATATACATATTTTTTCACAAACATAGCAAGTCAATCTACATGAATCTATACAAACATTTTAATGTTTAACTTGCAACTCTTGCGAAGATGACAGACATGCATGTTTTCTGTCAAAAATCTCTCACAAGGAAGACTCACGTTGGGCGCCTCTGGTGGTGTGCTGTGAAAGACCTGATCGTCATTGACTCTCAGTTTGATGGATTCCTCTCACATAATTTCTACGTAAAAAAAAAAAAACAAGAAAAAACAAGATGAAGCCAGAAAATACATGAATTCAGATGATGGTTTCGAAAGAAAATGAGATTTAAGATGGGTTCACTGTTTTCAACGTGCCATGGGGCCAAGTGTACTTCTTCGCTTAGAGAGATGTTGGGCCAACGTAGTGACTCGAGGTGGTGGTAAATGCACTCATAAAACTCATACCAGAGCTGAAAAAAATGTATGGGAAGAAATCAACTAGTACACATCCCTCACCAATAGCTTATCAGGGGAGTGGGGCTCATAAACATTAACCATACACAGCTGCATTCTTCGATCCCAAGTTCAATACTAATTCATGCATCTAACCTGAGTTTGTCAACTTTTTTCCCCCAGTGTTCACATGTCAGAAGTTTCAAAACCCCCCAAACAAGGCAACTCTATCCCGTTACGGTACAACCATGAAGGCCAGAAGACCCCACAAAGCCCAACACTTGGCCCTTAGACTTTGCCTTTCTTCTTGGAGAATCACATCCCAGGAATCTTCCATCCAACCTCCAATTTCTAGGGTGCCCAGCCGTTGATTTTATACCAGAGGGTGTAGGTTTTCCCCGAAAACTAACGGCTTTTTTCCCCAAAAAATTGGTGCTTTGGGTCAATGTTTCTCCTTTTCCTTTGAAGGGTGTACTTGTCAGGGTGCCCAGCTGTTAGCTTTTATCTGGAAGGTTAGTACGGTTAGTGTGGTTAGTACACCTGAACCCCACCCAAACAAAGTATGATCAACCTCAGCCCTCATTACGGAAACTCTCCCCCTTTTCGGATAGGCAGGCAGGGCGGGCCCCCGAACAAGCGCAGGCGTGGAAGTTCGATACGGAGCGCATCTTGCCCCACTGCCTCAAGGCCATCCAAGGAGGGTCATGAAATATGACACGAAGCCATCTTCTGGTTGGTGGTTTCAACCCATTTGAAAAATATCAGTCAAATTGGATCATTTCCCAAGGTAGGGATGAAAATAAAAAATATTTGAAACCACCACCTAAATTTGTACCATCTGGAAAGTAGATGGCGCAACCCCCAAAAGGTGGCGATTTGTAAGGGGATAGGATAAACCAAGACTAATGGGAGTTGAGCCATCTACATTTCCAGGTGGTATATGCATTTTCAGAGCAAATCATTGAAAATTACAACCCCACCGAACAAAATGCATGAAGTTTCATTCATCCAACATGGGTAATTTGTTCATGGGTGGATGGTCCCATGATTTCAATCTTTCAGCCGCATGGTGAGTTTTTTGTAGACAACCAAAATTCCAATCCTTGAAGTGTCGTGATTTCATGTTGAGTGACATGATGAGTATTTTCATGGCTGGTCAACCTACCTCCCGCTAACGTACCCCCCCAGAAATAAGGGTTTAATGAGGCCTTATTTAAGGGAAACCCATGGTTAATAAGCCCTTAACAAATTAGGCCTTATTTCTGGGGGGTTGGTTGACTATCAGCTTGATGCTTGCTTTGCACAGGCACACAAGCCAAAAACACGGCTTTGTTGCAACTAGCAGCCCACACTACTGCAAAAAGAACATCAACTGTTCAACATGTCAGAACCAAACCTAAGCGTGATATGTTACTGGAAGGGGGAGCACCCAATATATTATATTAGGCATGGTGATGATCATCCAATCTGAGTCTCACTATCTCGGAAGCTCTTAGAAGTGCATCCTACGAGAACAATCCCAGCAAAGACTTGTTTCCGAAGTTCGAATCTTTGCACCCAAAAAAACATATTGAAATTTGAACAACTTCTTGCTTAGCTGAAAACTCTGAGAAGCTACGAGCAACTAGTCACAACAAATAGTCAGAAACAGACCCCTCGACTCAACCATCATGCAACAAATCCAATGGAAACTACCCCTTCCTTCCTCCAGGTGAATTCTCAAACGAAGTTCTCAGGGTTTCCCAAACCCACACGAGGATGTGAGAGAGATTCTCAAGCCTGACGCCAAAAAATACTTAGATTTTTTTTGCGGGTGGGGCACATATGGGTGTTTCCAAAAATAGGGGTATCCCAAAATGGTTGTTTTTTTCTTGAAAACCATATTAAAATGGATGATTTGGGGGTATCCCTATTTTTGGAAAGAAACACACATATTCGGATGGGAGGGTTGTCATCCAAAACTTGTCATCCATCCACTCCGTGGACCTCATGAAAAACTCACGGATCCCCCGTTTCCCCTACGGGGCTTGCCGGGCCCCAATACATCAACGACCGTCATCCCGGGTAACCGTTGGTTCCAGATTCACATGCTGGATACAAATGTGGGAACCGAAAAAAACATTGGTATGCTAGGTAAAGAAATACAAAAAAAACAAGTTGCGTATCAGTGACACGCGTACACACTTGCAAATTCGGACATGTTGATTGTAGTATGTCATTATTAGTTCATCACAGTGTTTAATCAAGATCTGTATGGAATATGTTTTTCAATGTAATGTGCAGGTATGTGCAAGTATTGACCTACTTGGTCCGAATTTACATAGAAGTATATCAGGTCAACAAACTACAGAAATTATCATTCAGACGGCTATTCTAACCGCAAAAAATAAACCAATCGACTATCGACATCCAATAACCATGGCCCTAGCCATACCAACCCAACTAAGATGTGCTTAGAATAGAAATTCGGGGCTACTTGGAGGATCATGTTAATAACCATGGTGATCATTTTTGTACGTCCCCTAAGGATCAGGGTTGTGGGACCCCTTCCACATGGCATCTTTTATGGCTTATACATAGGGGTGATCGGATCACCACGTTACATCCATCCTGGGATGATCATCCAAGTAGCTTCTCAACTGCTCCCTTGCCTTGCTAAGACTTTGGTCAGGCCATGACCGCGCCCTGCGCGGAAATGCCACCAGGAAAACCCCCCTGAAAATTGACCTTCCCAAAAAAAACAAAAGGAAATCGTCTTCACAACCAGCATTTTTCAGGGGTTATGTGAAACTTTTGGGGTGTGTATCCTCCCCTAAGAATCCCTGGACCCGGCCCAAAAAAAGAAGGGGGTTGGATATGTGTTTATTTTTGCGGGCTCTGGGACCCACCAGTTTTGACATCCCGATGATTCTTAAGGGCCCAAAGAAAACGGGAAGATGCTTTTGTTGGAACAATCCCCAAAAACATCGATTCAAAGGTGTACCCAAATGCTGAGATGTTTCAGTTGTCTCAGCGTCATGCCCGCTAATGGAATTGCATGCAGGGTGATACCCCAGGTGCTTGATGTAACAAGGGCCAAAAAGCTCCCCTCCAAGCAGGCTATAGGACCTAGGATCTATATAGGAAGTTTCAGAGCTCAAGCCCCTTGAAAAGTTGGACCCCAAAAGGAAAAAAAGGTCCAAGTATCAGGTGGGAAACCCCTTCAAAAGCATCATTTTTTCAAGGGAGAGTTCTGAACATTTTCGGGTGAAACTGCCTGTTTTTGTAGGCCTTATTGGTGTATAGCCTTATTATTGGTACTAGCCTTATTGGTACAGTTTTTTGTTGCCTCATAGGGTGGTGTTTTTTTTCATGAAGGTTGGATGAGGTTGGCGGCGTTTTCGTGGTCGTTTTAGGTAAAAACCTCCAACTAACTTCAATCCCAACACCTGATTTTTCTCGTATAGATTGGGAAGGGTTGAGAATGCAGGTTGAATGAACACATGGGAAAAAATTAAACAAATGACATGCCATCATCATCATCATCATCATCATCATCATCATCATCATCATCATCATCATCAGCAGCAGCAGCAGCAGCAGCAGCATCTACCATCCAACTGTCTCAATCAACTTCTCTCTTGATTCACCCACACATGCAGTCCCAACAATGACGTTCTTCACCTGGTGTTTTCGGTCCCCTTCCCCCCACAACTCTGAGATCACCAGGCTTAGGTTTACTAAGACTTCGGGCCTGGGAACACCAGGAAGGCCGAGTCGGAAATGTGGTGAAGACTTTTCAGTGAATCTGAGAATTTGCCCAAATTATGATCACATTTCACCAACCGAGATTTCCCTGAAATAGCCGGCGACCCATTTCCCTTCCAAATTCCGCTACCTTTTGGGGCAAATATTTGGAAATCGAAAAAGTGTTTTTCGGTCGCGAAACAAAATTTGACGCAGGTGTATGATGGCATTTCCATTTCTATTCTGCTTGGCAAATTGGAGAAGCTTAGGGGGGAGGGTTTCAAAACAGATGAGTCGTCAAACTGTCACCAAAGAAAACTCATACCATTCATCAAATCACATCAACTCTGAAACTCAGCGAAATGAACACAAGACGCCATATCAGGAAGTAATCCAAATAAGACATACATTAACATACATTGACTATCTAGGCATATAGTCCTTATAAAAACACTCCTCTTTTTCAACAAAAACTCTACTGAGTTATTAAATCTTCAAATTTCGTCAAACGGTCAAGCTTGTTGTAACGTAGCTCCCCCAACTCCAACCAACAAAAAGCAATGCTTCCCGTCCAAAAGTTTCATCCCTTCAAGCTGGGCATTGCCAAACTGTTTGGAAGTGGTCTCCTGGAGTCACGGGAGTCGTTTGAAACCATGGGATTTCGTTGGATTCGGTGACTTGTTGTGGTCACTTGTTGTGGTGACTTGCATGTGGATTCCAAATAGAATTGACCATGACTTTTTCAAACAAATATATAGGTCCTCTGAATGTTCCAGTTGTCTGTTTTTTGGTCATGGGTTCACAATGAAGGGATGCTTCAGTACATTCAAATCAGATGCTAGAAGTGACGACGGTTTTTCAAGGAAATCTTCCAAACCCAAAAATGAATGATGGGGAAAACTTCATGAACATCTAAACCCACCCTGCAGGAAATAAAGTTCACGATAATTTGAGTGCTGAGTGAAGATTCACCACCATTGTCCCTTCATGAGGCTTATTATTCTCATTTCTTGGCGGGTGGGTTGTCATTGTTGTTTTTCCTTGGTTTTTGCCTGAACAGATTCGGCGAAAAAAAAAAGTATCAGTAGAAGAGACAGGGCAACAAAAACCAACTGGACATCATGAAATATGACGTTTTCCTATTGAAAATAATGGGCGGACAGCTTTAAACACGACATGTTGATGGCAACTGCGATTGGTAAAACACCTCAGGTACGACTTGATATCTGTTCTCCAGGGGCTCTGAACATGATTTATATGATTGCATGTGCTTTTTTCTCTGAAAATAAACACCCCAGAAAACTAACATGTCCCCTAAAAGTTAAGACTATTTCAATATGATTTTCAGTGGACATGTTAGTTTTTTTCGGGGGGGTAAACCAACATGTAATCGAAATGAGCGGAGTTGAATCACCTACCTGGAAAACATAGTGTACCTTTTTTTTGGGCAACTGTGGTTGGTTCTGAGGGGTAAAAGTTGGTGGAAATTCTGAGCAACTTGTTTTACAGGTATTTGAAACTTTTGTCTGATTCATCACATTGGGAATCATTTCCCCCAATTGTCCTTTTGGAGTAAAATAACTTCCGAAAGAAAAATCGGATTGAAAACAACGGATCCGGTCATGGAACTACCAGCTCATGGGACTCATTCACACCAAGCACTAAGGTGAACTGCAAACTGCAAGAGCCCATTCCGCATTCCCTCGGGCCCCGGGGTCCTGGGTTGAAGAAGAACGCCTCAAAGGATGACAAGGGAAAACGGGAAAAAGATGGCATTTGCACCCCTGAAGATTGGCATGGAACATTATCATGGAGGTTTGGAAGATCATTTTCCTTTCTAAATGGGTGATTGGTAGGTTCTATGTTAATCTTCCAGGGTGTGCCAAGTCTGGAAAAACAAAACATTAAAAAAACACCAATGACTTTGGGCAACGTCGTGAGTTTTGTCCAGAAATATCCACATTATCACATTGGTGAAATGA
This sequence comes from Breviolum minutum Mf 1.05b.01, assembly GCA_000507305.1. Classification (NCBI taxonomy): domain Eukaryota; class Dinophyceae; order Suessiales; family Symbiodiniaceae; genus Breviolum; species Breviolum minutum. The sequence goes on along the minus strand of DF240900.1, from coordinate 69,322 downwards.
GAAATCTAGGGGGCATACCGAGCCGCGCAACTGTTGCTCCGGAATTGAAAATCATGGAGACTACCAAGTCAAGACGTCTCCTCCTGCTGTCTATAAGTTTTGATTGCTTGAAATTTGGAAGGGCGTACCATACACCAATTTCGATCGAAAAAAAAAACCTGCCAAAGCCATCCAAAAGGGCATGAATCCCTGAAAACAAGCTGATGCATGATAACACAGGGGGACAAAGGGCTTGGTAAGATGTTGAAGCAATCTGAAACATATCTCATAGAACAAGTTGATGTACATATTAATAATATCCGTATATACATATACATGGTAAAGCGCCACATACAGTATGTGAAAGTGATTCAACCCCTTCTGCAAGAACCTTCATGTTACTCTACGTTTTCTGTCTTGCGATCTACATAAACCACTGCCGAACTTCAACGAACAAGAAGTTGCTCACAGTCCAATCTGTTTCATCAAACAAATTCCGGTGGATTGAGGAATAGTAACATGCATCTTCAACAAACAAACCAAGGCCTTTCCTAAACATAAATTTTGATTTCAAAAAAAAACAAAAGCCATGCCTGTTCAAATTTCATATTCCAAAATAACAACGTAAATATAAATATATATATATATATAAGACATCTTAATATCAACATATCTCAATTGCTCAATGATGTGGGTTTTACCTTTTACCCCTAAAGCGCTGCCTTTGAAAAAATCTGGGTTCCCCATACTCCACACGGGCCACCACAGTGGAGGCTTTTTTGCCCGATCGCAACTGGATGTGCAAGCCTTAGTTCTGAAGCGATATTAAAACGCATTCGGCATACTGCAAGATTCTAAGAAATCTCCAACAGGACCCAGTGAATGGACCCCGAAAAAACCTGAGTATCTAATAGCTCTTGCACCTTATACATTGGGAAGGTCCTGTTTGATTTTTGATGGAAAGATGATGTGAGTTTGAAAGGGCACCCTCCCTGAAACTAACATACTGTAGCACGAGCAGATTCTGGAAGTCTTCCTTTGTTTGTAACTGTGGATCCGTTCAGACACAAAAGCATGTACCCTCTGGTAAACTAACATAGCAGCCTGACATATCCCCATTTTCAATAGGAAAATATAGGAAATACATCTTCAGTCAGCATCCATGTTCCACCCAGCTATGTTGTCTAGTTTACCGGGGTACACAAAAAGGCGCTATAGAACCAGAGACCTTTTTGAACTGTGTTCATTGAGAGTTCTCAAGTAGGTATTCAGGTATTCGGCATCAAAAGCCATCGATCTTTCGGAGCAATCTCCCACTACCACAATCCAAAATGCCCTTGGCAACACGAAAAGACACAGAACAAAAATCCACAAAACAGGGTCAAACGCCACCTGCAACCCTTCAAACCTTTCTAACCTTCCTTAAAAGGGGGGGAAAACAACAACAACAACAACAACAACCATTTTTTACATGAAAAAAATCCACAGCTCCATCCCATACCAGGCTGTCCAATTCACGTGTGGCGTCATCTTTCGAAGGCACCATTTCTTCACCCACTAACTCGCCAACCAAACCTCGTCGGGGAGGTTTCTTGAAGGCCAGGTTTGGGTTGAAGGGAGGTTGAATTTTTAGAGAATTCATGTTGGGTGCATGAATTCTGTAACATATAAATATATAGAATGATTGTTTAGGGATAACTGGAGATGTGCTCAAACATCCACATATGTGACTTATGTCATTTTATGTCTTACTTTAAAAGGAGAACCCTCCCAAAAAAAATGGTACTAGTGCAATCTGAGACTGCATTCATCACACTTTTGGTCAAAGTTGCAGCCCAAAGCAACTGGATTTTTGGACTTGGCAAGTCCCCTCCGATACTTTCCGCGCCATTTCCGGCCCGAGGAGTTGGAAAAAAAACAGTTGTTTCACATCATCCTGGTGGCCACGAAAGCATCCTGGAATAGAAAGCATCCCCAAGATATCACCCTTATGATAAACTAACATCACAAGGTCAAAAATTCCTGTAGACTTCACCTAGGTCCTGGTTGCCGGTGGTTTCAGCCCATCTCAATAAATTAAAGTATGCTCGTCAAATTGGCTCCATCTCAAGGTTTGGGGTGAAAGAAAAAATGCTGGCCACCATATCCCCCCAAGCATGTTCTCCAGTTTTCTCATCCAAGTCTACAAGCATAGTCATGTTTTTGTTTTTTTTTACGAGGGCGCATTTGGATGTTCATGGAAGTTATTAAGCAGTTGGCAAGTACTTGTTCTGTAAATTTGGTAACCTACTTACGGGACTTACAACCTTGCGAACCTACTGACAAAAAGGGGTTACAGTATAATCCATTTACACCTAATCTATTTACTAAGTAGCATGGACATCCCAGTACCACTTCAAGATTGACCACCATTTGGCATGTTGGGCGAATGCACCATTTTTCCCCCGCACCTGCTGCCACCTTCCGACGGCGCCAGAAGCGATAGCGATGTAACCTGGGACGCTGTGAGGTGTTGATGCGCAGATGGCTCCGCAAAAACCCAGGATGAAGGCACTAGGATGACATTGAAACTTGAGTACATTTGTAAATATCATATATATAAATTTAATTAAATATAAATGAAGACTATATCATATTTAGGATCCAATGTGTATGATATATAAATGATCAAAACTCGGTAATGATATATAAAAACTTGATCATATCCCGCTTATGGAAGAGGAACATCATCTTCAAAAGTGCCTTGATTGGAGATCGATATATGACAGTTTCCTGGAGGTTAACGGTTTGAAATCTCCAAGCCCTACAGCCCTATCATCATCCTGGTGGTGTTGCGGCAAGTTGGAGCATCCCAATGATGCTCCAAACCCATGCAATCCATTTTTTGCCCGGGCGTCCGAAGGTTTTGCAATCCATGGGCTTGGTATATTTTACGTACATTTATATAGTATATCTATATGGTAAGCGTAGGCGCCAAATATGGCTAACAGAAGTCACACCTGGGTCTGGATCATACCCAAAAATGCAACCCTGCAAGTAGCCAAAGAAATTTCCCTTTAAAATAATTTCACTACAAACTTTCTTGGAGGGAAGGTTCTTCTCATTCGGAGAGTCGTGATGGAAAAATAGGATTCTGCGTGGAGGTAGAGCCCAAGAAGCAGTGGGATCAGCCAAGGCTGGAGTTGTCTGGGCTGATTTTTTTTTGGAGGGGCAAACATTTTTTGTCCAACAAACATGGGGAGGTAAACACCAACACGTCCCCAACCACACAAATCCCAATTGACCTGGTCAATTGAAGCATCTGAAAAAATTGAAGTTTTGGGAAAATCTGCATAAAAGTGATCGTTGACCTTCAACCTTCCCCTAAAAATTAGCAGCTAAAGCCCCTGAAAATCAATGGAAGATGAATTGTCCTTGTTGTGGCAATTCATCTATTTTCAGAGGCGAACTGTGAGTTTCAGGGGTTTTCCTTTTGGTCAACTGCACCTTTTTGGCGTACACATGTACAACCTAAAAGGTCAAGTTTCACCCATAGGATCAATGGGATTGAGTATATTTACTTATACTGATATGTATAACTTGACTAAAAATCATATAACCTATATATACACGTCATATGTGTAGTTTTCTTCAAATTTTACCATAAAAATCAACTATTCATGTAGGCAAAATGTACCGAAGGTTCGTCCCATGACAAATCCATGTATCGATTTGTATGATTCCGAAAGTGTGAACTCCAGGCTCCCCAAACAAGGCATCAGGAAGCAAACCACGTAAGAAACGTCTAGGCCTCGCAGGAACTCGGCGAAAACGTGTTGATGATCAAAAAAGTCCCGGTCATGCAAAAAATGGGCACCTTTTTAATGTTGGGTGCGTCATAGGCTATAGGCTTTTCAAAGGAATACATATGCATAGTCACATATATACATATATATATATATACAATTATTTTTTTGATATCTATATTCCATTATATTCCAATATCTAAAAAATCCCTACATATTTCCATCTATAAACGTCTCTACGATTCCTTTGATTTCAAAATGTCTACCCTTTCGACCTTCCAAACGCTGGGAGGTTTAAAATCTCCCGCCTGTCGGGAGCTGAAAAATTCGACGTTTCAAGCGGTGTCTTTTAAGTGAACCCAAAAAAAGCCGTATTTGAAAGGAGTTACACTCCCTGAAACTAACAAATCGCACCTGAAAATAGGCCATCCCAAAAGGAAACTAATATTCCAACCATCCATTTTCAGGTACCATGATAGTTTCAGGAAGGGTACATATCAAGAACCATCATGTTTGGTATCTATGCTACCCTCCAGGGAATTAACATATCCTACCATATCCTACCTGGGGAAAGGGAAAATCATCTTCAAAAGTGCCTTCATCATATTCTAGTTGGTGATTTCAACCCAGTTGAAAAAATACTAGTCAAATTGGATGAAATAGGGGTGAAAATAAAAATATTTGAAACCACCACCCAAATCATGTTTGGTATCTATGTTAGATTTGAAACACTTTTGTTGTTTTTGTCTAAACACCCGTTTTGAAACTGACAGTTCGCCCTTTTCAAAATCCCTAACTTTCCTGGTAAATTTTGCCATCAAAATGCTGGATTAACCTGCCAGCGATTTGTTTAGTTTACAGGAGTGTGGTGAACCACCTTTGCATGGTATTTTGAACCAAGGTGTTTTTGAATAATAAAATGAATGGGGAAAAGCCGCACCGTGGAATTTAATGATGCATTATTTTTTGCAATGGCATTTTTTTGGATTTTGCATATCCAAGAGTGAATGGTGGCTTAGGTAATCCTCAGAAACCAGAGATGTTACATGGATTATCTTCCCTGAAACTAACACTCCTCGCACGTTGGCAAAATGGTAGTTGGAAGACTAGTTTACTCGGCCAGCTAATCTTATAGACGTAACCAACTGGTTGGTGGTTTCAACCCATCTGAAAAACATTAGTCAAAATGGGAATCTTCCCCAAACAGGGGTGAAAATAAGAATATTTGAAACCACCACCCAGCTAGTTTTATAGACGGAAGAGAAGTGTATGGAAAAACGAGATGAAAAAACTCAAATCCACGACATCTCATAACATGTCCATCCAGAACGTCTTCAAAATTCATTGATACTGAATTCACTTTCTTCTCTCCCGGCGATGTTAAGGATTCCGGCGCTCTCACTGAAAAAAAATGTTTGCAACATAGAGATTGCAAAATGGAGAAGAAATCACTTTGAGTGAACCCAGTATCATGGTTGAGCCACCCAGTTGAAAAAAATCAGTAAAGTAAAATGGAATCGTTTCCCAAGGTCAAGTAGGGGTGCAAATAGATACACACTTGAAATCAGCACCTAGACCTAGTCATCCAATTAATAGTCCGATTCCCCCAAAACAAAACTCATTTACAGTAAGGATATGGCCAGGTTGTCATGTCCTAGCTTTGTTCATCGCACCCTCCTTCATCATATTGCTAGTTCCAAGGGAAACACTTGGATATCTCTTGCGGATGGGGAATGGATTGGTTGGTGGCGTTGATGCGTCACTAAGGTTCCAGCAAACACCTGGAACATATCCTTTCGGTACCACATAATATTGTTTAAACATATGGCTTACCCCACCAAATCACCAAGAAATAAAAGTTTAAACTTTTAGGGTTTCCTTTAAAATAGTCTTCCCCAGGGGTTCCCAAAAAGTTTGAAAGTTGGGTCTTGGTGGGGATAGAAAGGTTTTCCTTCAACAGGTATGACAAAAAAGGGGTTTGAGGGCTATGTGCCATGAGGTACGTTGGAGTTTTTCTTGAGAGTCCATCAGCTCAATCCAGCTAACCAGTTGATAATTAGGTAGTTCATCCCATTATTTACAAGGTTTTAGCACCATCCAAACGGTGGTTGGGAATGGGATTTCTGAACCATCAACTTGTATTAACTAAAGTAACTACAAGGTGGGCCCTTAACCAGCTATACATTGGGTTATAATCCCTATAAATGGCCTTATGAATGGGTAACTGAATATCTTTGGTTGCAATCCCAGGTGCAAATGAATCTCATTGTTCCGCCTCAGACGTGCGCCCGAGGCAGGCTCACCACCGTGCTGCAAGGCAAAATCAGCGACTCGTTGATTGGGGGTCATTGCTACCTGATCTATCTTGGTGCTTAACATGTTTTCTCCACAAAATTTGCTGGTGATTATCTATTTGATGGTTGAACCAACCAATTGAGAAAAAGATTGGTCAAATTGGAAACCTTATTCAATGTAGAGGTGAAAAAAAAAACACCACCACCACCTAGTTATGTGATAATCCTCACAAAAAAAGAGTGGAAAAAAAGTGACGACTTTTTGACCATAACTTGACAACTTGGTGGTTACAACCGGTGCTTCTGGATCGGTTCAAGCTGCACATAGATTCGGCTTTCGGCTTTCCATTAGATGTTTTTCGTCATCCGGTGGTGGTTGAGTTTCAACCCATCTGAAAAAACATCACAGTCAAAATGGGTTCATCTTCCCCAAGTTTAGGGGCGAAAATAACAAATATTTGAAGTTTCACCACCTTGTAATGGTGAACTGAGGGGGGACCGCCACTTTATGCCATGCCTTGGTTCTAAAATGTCCCTGTCCAGTTCGTAAAACCTGACGTATTTAAGTAATCTCCCCGATTTCCATGGGGAGAGATCCCCTCCTTTCAACAGTTCGAACCCTGAACTTTGTAGGAAGAAAATCTCCAATCAGTACACCACCATGAAATAACGAACATAAAAACTACAAACACCCCTCCAAAATAACAAAACGGATGGTTTTAGAAAATGTTGCTGGATGACTTTTCTCCAACTTCTTGGGATCAAGGAAACCGTTTCAGGAACCAGCTGGTAGTTAAACTGTTGGGGGAAGGTTGAGGTTGATCCTAAGTTGAGCATGACCTTGGCCAATTTGCTTAATGGAAGACTTATATACCTGGTAAGGTGTTGATGGAAAAGTCATCCAGCTACCCTCTGGTAAACTAACATAGCTGGCTGGAATATCCCCCATGTTTAATGCACGAAGAAATACACCTTTAGTAAGTAAGGGTCCAGTTTCCATTGCTATGTTAGTTTACCGGAGTGCAAACCGGAAATGTGAAAAAGACGCGTGAAGATGAAAAGTAGATTTGGATAGACTACGAGTTGATTGGTTTCAAGCCGTTTGAAAAATATTCGTCAAATTGTCAAGGGTGATTCCAGGGACTCCCAATACTGGGAACATCTGGGAACCCCCTATGGTAAGCTGGACCCATACTATTCCCATATCTTTTGGGATTCTTATGGGGGTGGTATGGGAATAGTATGGGTCCCAGTAGTCCCTGAAAATCCCACGGAAATTGGAACATTTCCCCAAGTTATGGGGGTAAAGCACCACCTACATGGAGGATGGGCTCCCAGGATGAAGTAAGTGGTGATCGGCAACCCCTTCCATTGATACGCCCTGGAGTTTGGTCATTTAAGGAAGGGTCCCACAACTCTAATTACTTAGGGGGGGACAAAAACCATCACCATGCTTATTACACTCCTGGGAACTAACATATCCCCTGAAAAGTCCATTTTGAAGATGATTTTCCTTTCCCCAGATGGGATATGTTAATTTCCTGGAGGGTAACCACTTACTAACTGGGATGATCCTCCAAGTAGATGACTACCAAAGCTCAACTGAAATTTTCTCAAGATTTTTTTTTTCACAGTATCAACTGGCTCGCTTCCCCGTTCGGTTCCCGTACAGCACCACGACACTATCGTGAGTGCCTCCCATTGAACTGACCTCTGCCGTTTACGGATGTCAGATTCCGATCCACTCGTTGTATGATAACATCATATCACAAAAAAAGGATCCTCCATTTAGTAAGAAGTATAGCCTACCCCTAATTCCCAAATAATATATCCTTAAGCCAAGATTAGTTCCATTTCAAACAGTGATATTCGTAGTGTGTGTTTCTGTTGAATTCTATGCTTTCTAACATATCTAGCACATAATGACACGTTAACCCCATGAATTTTAACATATCCCCTGAAAATTGATGGTTGGTTCAGAGGAAATCTCCTTCTAAAATGGTCCTTTTTTTGGGTGCCATTCGTTCATTTTCAGGAGGGTACATGGAGTGTCTGGGGATCAACTCTTTAAAGCTGTTCTTTCAGTTGGATGTGAATTACAGGATATACACTCCCCTAAAACTAACAGCAAAAGCACCTGAAAATAGGCAAAGGGCCTATTTTAAGGAAATTCATCTGAACCAACCATCCATTTTCAGGAATAAAATCGCTGTTAGTTTCAGGGAGGGTATCACATGTATGCTTAGCATCTGTTTTTCCGCTCAATCAGTCTCATGATTTTCAACAATGCTCTGCAGGAAGTTTTCTATCAACCAATAATATTGAAAATGAGGCTCTCATGGGCTTAAACCTGGGAAGATTAACATGGAACCCAAAGATGGAGGTTTGGAAGATGATTTTCCTTATCAATTTGGTGATTTTTAGGTTACCATGTTAATTTTCAGTGGTTTAGCTTTGCTCAAAATGACATTTGGGTACTGCCAATTGGCAACTCAGAAATGCCACTTTTTTGGCGGATTTTTGAATGGTTGGGTATCCAACAAATCTGTCCCAACTTTAAAAAAATGATGGTTGGAAGACGATCCCTTCCCTTGGACTGGTGACTCTATGTTTAACTTCGCAAGTACCCCTGAAATTGAACATGGAAGCGCAACCTTGTGTTTCGAGTTCCATGTTAAATTTCGCGGGCTGTATCCAAACAAGACGGGCCCCTACTAGTTTTAGATGGAGTTAAAACTGACCTTATAGCCCCTATCTCTCTCTATATATAAATGGCCGAGAATACATGGGTAATTTTGGGGTTTTGACCCCGTTGTTTTGACCCTCCAACACACTCAGGCGCCGAGGCGGCATCGGTATCACCAGCAGCCACACTCCAAGAGAAGGAGCCTGAAAGTGGGCCCGGAAAACCAGTGATAAGTCGGGGCCCATAACTCCATCTATTTAGGGGAAAAAATGCCCCAGTTACCCCATGGATACTGCCATTTATAGGGGCCCAGCAACTCTCGTTTATAACTACCAGGAGATTTTGATCCGTTCCCTCAAAGAGTATAAAATCTGAAAGAATGATGCTTTTGAACAAAGGAATCTCCTTGGAAGTCTCATGATTTTCAAAATTTCCAGGTTGCATACATCTAGGTAAACTTGATCATACCTTCAGCTGAGCGAAACCTTGGGGGGGGTATAGCTCCAACTCGTTCCCCTAGTAGAAAGGGATACTACACCTTTTCCGCTCCGTTTTCTTCCCTTAGGTTCGGTGATAAAGACGAAGGTTTTTCCCGGGACCTGGGACCCCACCCCGCCTGCATTGCGTAGCAACCGTTGACCTGCCATAGGCCTCGGCTGTTGGCCAAGTGAAAGAAAAAATCCTTCAAGAGAGGAGTTGCATAGGAAGTGGAAGAAAGGATGTGTGAGTCCTACGTAGCAAGATATTTACGTAGGATGTCATATTGAAATATAAGTATAGGTTGTGTATATATATATATACATATGTATGTATACTTTGTAAATCTGCTGTGGGTTGTAAATATATCTAATGGTTTAGTTTATTGCACACACTTATGGTTTGTCTATCGGTTGTGGATTGTATTCACAATATATTTATACAGGTTATGGAAATGATATGGAAATGTACATGTGTTACTAGTTACATGTAAGGTACCACTTGTACTAAACTAAACATTGATCAAAAAACCACTGAGATTGCGAAATCGTCGCCGAAGCTTACAAGTCTCGCATGGGTGTCTTGTGACCAATCCCCACACGCTTCAATGAGATCATCGTAGAGTCAGTGGTGGCCCGCTGACTGCATGTGATGCTTTTTCAGGAATGCACATATATGTTTCGATAGGTAAGCAAATCAACAAGTTCCATGCAATAAGCTCAAAGGATTTAAAAAAGTCTGAGACGAGCAGTGGCAAAGCAACAAAAAGGATCAAAAACGGACAAAAACAATTATATAAACAAATACTGGCCGAACCGTTTAGGAGAAAAGTTGGATTTTTTTGGAAAAGCACAGGTCCTGGGAACATGATACTGGCCAACTTACAATATTTCACCAACCAAGATTGCTGTGAAATAAGGGGATTTCCCTTCCTCAGCTACCTTTTCAGCGGAAATCGGTCGCGTGAGGTCGCTAGAATTAGACCAAATACATCGTGATACAGCTATATGGATGTTTCCGAAAATAGGGGTACCCCCAAATCATCTATTTTAATAGGGTTTTCCATTATAAACCATCCATTTTGGGGTACCCCTATTTTCGGAAACATCCATATTGACCAAACCTCATGTATATAAACATCGCCCCCCCCCCCCAAACCAAAAAAAAAAGACACATTCATCGTCATACGCCACCGGGGCAGCGGTACACATGAAATGACCAGGATGTGTCTGATGTAAAGACCATTGTTCCTTAGGGAGTTGAAGCTTAACCAAGGTCAAGCCTGCCTGAGCCCCTGCCAAGACCCTCTGGGCAGGGGATAGAGCCCTGGGACCGGGAGGTCCCCCAAAAAAATTTGAGCACATGGTTACACCCTGAAGATTAGCGGATGGAACATAATTCCCTGGAGGTTTGGAAGATCATTTTCCTTTCTAAATTGGTGATTTGTAGGTTCCATGTTAATCTTCCAGGGTGTATAGTAAGAATTTCCCGCTGGTACACTAACATAGCAATAGAATATCTCCATTTTCAATAGGATCTTCGAAATACATCTGCAGTCAGGGTCCATTTTCCGGCCAGCTATGTTAATTTACCAGAGTGTACTTACATTGGGTAAAATCACCCAGTGACCCTGCTCTCCATGGAAATTCTCATCCCCTTTTTAGGTAACCACACGTGCAAGCAGTTAAGAGACAGTACTTATGTTCCAAGGATGATCTTTAACCCCTTCTGCCGAACCAGAAAGGCGTTGCTATCTACCACCCGAGGCCACAAACATACATGAAACCCAAAACTTGCCGATTCGTATGCAAATGGCTTTCCCTTTTCCCAATCGCAACCAACCAGATTTTGATAACTTTGATGCTTGCTATACATGGCCAAAAAAAATGTTATCCATCCTCCCCCCAATCAGAACGGTGGAAAAAAAATCAGGTTTCCCTTTTTGCATTATTTGAAAGTAAAACATCTAGTGATCCTGCTGGTGACGAACATCGCAATTTCATGAATAGATTGAATAGGATACAGTCGACTCAGTCATGGCCGAGCACCTGTCAGACAACATTGAGGGAAAGATCTGCAAGCTTCACCACTCTGTTTTGCATCACAAGAGTTGGGATCCTTCTCATTTTGAGGAGTCCTTTTTTGGGGGGGTCTGCCTGGTTTGCTTAGTTTCTTGTGCTTCATGAATTACACCTCCGAAATCTAACATCACAATGGAAAAACCACCCATGTGAAGATGTATCTCCTATTAAAAATGGTGTTTTTATGTGTTTTTTCCCATTGTCATCTTCGTTTTTTTCCGGCATTGTATTTACCGTTACTTTACCGCCCTCGTGACCCCCCCAACTCGACTGAGAATCGATAGAAATGTCGACCATGTTCCATGATGTTGTAGACCTTTCCCAGGGTCAAAGTTGAACCCCCTTACTTGGAGGATCATCCCAGTTAGTAAGTGGTTAATGACCATGGTTAGTTGTAGTCCCCAGCTGGGGTTATTCCCTTTCCAAATCGCCTAAATAGCTGGTGGTTACTAACTACTTACTAACTGGGATGATCCTCCAAGTAAGATTCCACCCGGATGTTTTTCTGCGATCATGAGTATTTTTTGTCGCTTACAACGTGGGAAGTAGACTTAAATCAACCTGAACTCAGATGTTTGTCCTTGTAAAAATAATCTTCAATCTTGAAACATGTCTAGCAACGGAACTCAAGTTCAATCATCTCCCTTAAGATTCCGCAAACACATTCTTCCTGCCATTGGTTTTGAGGGGTGCATCTGTTTTAATTGTTATATAAGTTATATACATCGATGTAAGTGGGATTCCCTGAAATTCACAATTACTCATTGTGCGATGAGAAAAACTGTGTATTTTGTTGATATTGGGGATTGCCCAGTATTTAATTTATAGTGAGCCATTACTTCTCAACTACTCATTCACCACCTATTCATCCAAGAGGGATGACGAGATCCTTCACTAGTAATCCGGTGTTGCCGGATGGAAGTTTCGGTGAGCTGGCTAAAGTCCGAGTGTTTCCATATAAATAGGGGATGGTCATCAACCCAATAGTAGGTTTGTATACCCAATATAAGGATTCCCTATTGAATGTGGGATGACCATTCCCAATATAGCGACTTTTAAATCTTTCACTTTTCTAGGTGGAATCAGTTGAAGATGGAAGCCCAAGCTCTTCAAGGTTCGTCCATTTCTTGTGGCAATGTGTCTGCAAAATGTATCCATTTTCGTGCCCTTAAATCAAATCGTTTCAAAACGCTTCAGCTTCACCAGGACTTAGTAGAAGCTATCGGAGGTTCCTATGAGTCTCAAACATGAAGTCTGAACAATCATACAACGTTGATATGTTAGGAATCTTCACCCTAGCAGTAACAACAACTAGCAAGTGAAGGTTTACATGAATACTGAGCCTAAAAAAAACTGAAAACGTCACTGGGGACCCCAAATGCTTGGGGAGCACTGGTAGTTGATATTGGCGTCCCCACTCCCCGGAACGAAGTTCGCAAGTTTCCACCACTGAAAATAGGCCAAAAAAGGCCCCAGAAGGGGATGAATCTCCAAGAATATTACAACTGGCAATCCGCCTAGCCAGCTATGTAAGGATTTTTTTTATAGCCGGTTGGTAAAGGTTGCTTGGGGTGTGTACCAGTTCGGTGTGGTGAAACAACCTTCGAAAATCATCTTCCAGTCCCATCCATTTTCAAGGGATACATATATATATATATATATATACATAGGTTAGTTAGTTTCAGGGAGGGTAAATCTCCCACGACTTGACCAATTTGAGAAGTACCCCAAGTGGTTGGCCAAATTCTCGCCGCCAGCGGCTGAAGCGCCTCCACCACAGGTGGCTCACGGTGCACTCGAAGCTCCTTCCTGCGAAAAGCTTTAAAGCCACCACCAACAACAACAACAACAACAACAACAACAACAACAACAACAACAACAACAACAACAAACTTCAAGTATCCTACGTTCAATCTTCTTTCAAAACAAGTCAAAAAAACTGATTCACCTATTCGCCATTAGGAAAAGTTCAATTGAAACATATTCCGCTAGTCCTTTTGATGGATGATGTTTGCAAGGAAATAGATAGCTGGTATGCAAATTGGCATAGTATACTGCAAACACAAAGCGATGAAAGAAGGCTTGCCCACCCTTGTAAAATAAGAACCAGAGAAACCTATTTTATTTTACCACTTTTTGTACCGGCAACCTCTAAACAAAAAACATATTATACTGTATAATATCATGATATTACAAACAATCCGCTTGTAACTTGATGTCTCCTAGCAAACAAAAAACAGTTTAATTCCCCCTAGAGTTTAAGACCGACCCATGGATTAACAACAAAAAACATCACAGCTGCACCAAACATCACCAAGTTGCCAGAATCTCTCCCGAATCTTCCACCTTCACCCCCACCCCAACTGTGTGTTTTCATGGTGTTTTCCCGTTTTCCCAACCTCAAAACAGAAGTTTTTTCCAGTGCTACAAGCCACAACTCATCAGGCTCTGCCTGGTAACAGGCTGAGAAAAATGATGGTTGTGCCAATGTTCGATCCCTGATGGATGTATAGAATGTATGGGAAACATACTGAGAAATACACCCCCGAAAATTAACATGGAACATATAAAATGATAAAAGGACCCCTGGAAGAGGAGATTCCATTTGGAAGCCATCATTTTTAGGTTCTATGTTAAACTTCGGGGGTGTATGCTTAAAGCATGTCATGCCTCCCTCCTGTCAACCTGCAACCTCTTTCTTTTTACATTCTACCCGATTCTACCCTTTCATGTCCAAAACATCACCAAACAACTCAAGACAACCATGAATCACAACAAAGATTTGATAAACCTATATATCATTCAAAAAATCTACCAACATTCCTACTTCCAACTATTCCATACCAAAAAATTCCAACAACCCCACATTTTTCAACATCTCCTTTGTGCCCGACATCCCAATGATTTCACCATCCCCCATCTAAAACGGCACCCCCCGTGCCTTTCCACGCACGCGCAAGTCGAAGGTTGTTAAGGAAGGTAAGGCTTGCAGCACCGGTTCCAAGATTCGAAGTGCCCAATCTTCAATGGCATCACTTTGCACCTTTTTGCTACGAGAAAAAAACCGGCTCAGGAGACGTTTTTTTCCATGAAAAAATAGGCTTGTTTTAATGGGGATCCTGGATCCTTATAATGGTTTATTTGTTATACCCTCTGGTAAACTAACATAGCAATGGAAGCCCACCATTTTCAATAGGAGATACATCTTCAAATGGTGGATTTCCCAGTGCTGTTAGTTTACCAGAGTGTAATCCCCGCAGAAAAGGGTAGTATACTCCTCTATGGCATCAGTTTGCCAGTTTGCTACGGAGACCAGAAAAAAGAAAAACCGTTAAACCCAACAAACCGTGACGGGTTTTCACTGGTCAACATCCGGAAAGAAAAAAAAACATAGCAATTGGAAAAAAATCATCGTTGAAACCACTTGTTACTTGGAGGATCATCCCAGGATGAAGTAAGTGGTGATCCGATCACGAGGAGGGCACAACTGGGTAGTTCAATCCCCTAAATACAGCCACCAACCACAAACCCTTGACGACTGCTCACCTACCATTCGCGCCTGAGTCGCATGTGGATCTTCCACGCTGTCATCTGGATGCCAACGTTGAAGACTGAAACCTGATGGAAATCCGTTGGATTTTTTTTCAAAAAAGAAGGCACCTTCATTGAATTGTCTATCCTGTAAATTCCAACATGGCTCGTTGGAAATCTACCTTTTTGTGCAAAATCAGAAATCACATCTATCTATTGTAGTTGGGAATAGAATTACTTCATCCGCCTTTTTGTGGAGAGCTCCCCCCAAAAAATGGGACGCATCAAATCTGTCCAAGTTTGCTATATCATGGATCCACATGTTTCGTTACAAGTCTCAAACATCATGTCACCTCAAGCCTTGGGAGCAAATAAATTGGCATTTTCCAAAACAATCTCCGGCGAATGGTGAATTGGTGGTTTGGGATCTACTAGTACTAACGATACCCCTAGGCAACAATCCCATGAAAATTTTCGTGGATCTCAGGGTTTCCAAACCACCCGGGCCTAAACCATTTAATTTACCATTCTGTGACTCAAAATGAACGTAAAAGGCAACTTACCATAGGTTTGCTTAGTTCATGTTTGAGCCACCGAAATCTGAAAAAAAAAGTCAAAAAGTCGTCGAATCTCCATATAAGAGGTGAACATCCAAGAAAATGATTGAAACTTAGAACCACCTACAGATTTTGGAATTGTTTCAAGGAATCAGTCCTCAAAACTTTTCAGAAGTACTCAGTTCAGACTTCCTCCAACCAAAAAAATAAGGAAAAAAACTAATTGATACTGTTGATGGTTCAGAAATGCGGTAAAAACCACTTGATGTGGTAAATATCCCTATTATTTACAGGGTTTCAGCACCGTCCCAGGTGGTGATTCTCGCTGGATTTCTGACCCATCAAAATCCTGAACCTTTTGAGCTCAAGAAATCCCCCAAGCTCCCATGAAAAAATCCTCCATGATATCATTGCAAACCCTCCAAGGGATTTTTATTTCGTTTTTTTTTTTTTTTGGGGGGGGGGGGGGGTCGTTTTTTTGAAAACATACCACCTACAGTATATTTATATATATATATATAGATCTATCATATATATATATATATACATACAAAAAAGTGGTTGATGGTTTCAACCCGTCTGAAAAATATGCTCGTCAAAATGGGGTTCATCTTCCACAATTTTCGGGGTGAAAATAGAACATATTTGAAGTTTCAGCACCTAGAAAACAATGAAAGAACCATGTGGGTACTGCCTAAACACTGGTTCACAGTGAAGGTCTAAAGGGAGCTTCCTTCATTAAAAATGATTAGATTATGGGATTATTTACCCACCCTGGAGCCAGGGTGAGCAAGGTATGCCCCAACATATGCATCCCTGAAAACTAACTGTTACAATAGAAAAACAACCATGAATGAGTCGATGTATCTCCTATTAAAAATTCTTGATGTTCCAAGGTCATGTTAATCTTCAGGGGTGTACCCTCCAGGGAATTAACATATCCCTTCCCAAATCACTTTTGAAGATGATTTTCCTTTTCCAAAGGTGGGATATGTTAGTTCCCTATAGGGTAAGTATTGTTTCAAAGGTGGCTCCGGATAGAGTCATTAATTCCCTTCATTTCCTCTTGTGGATTCTCTTTTTTCCGGACCTGCATGGCCGACGAGATCCTTCCAATCCTTGGCAAAAAAGTTGGGTGATTTGCAGAAGGCTTCCAAGGAAGCTCAATGGTCAATGATAGGTCAATAGATCTAGCAAAATATAATGATAATGATCTAGTGCATCTGAAAAGTTCCAAAAATATCTACACAATCTCGATACACAACTTGTACATGCGTGATTGCTTCTCCTACTAAGACGACCTCCAGATTCACATTGAAATGGTCAGGGTTTTTTGTTGGCCGGCTCTGCCACCCCCATGCGATCTGCCATTGGTGTCTTGAGTGGAAACTGTTTTTGAAAAAGTCTTTAAATCCTTGCAAGGTCAAACCAATACTGGTTGGTGGTTGAACCAACCCATCTGAAAAATATGCTCGTCCAAATGGGTTCATCTTCCTCAATTTCCGGGATGAAAATAAAAAATATTTGAAACCACCACCCAGAATACCTTTGTTCAAACAAAAGCTCATGTGGTATCTGGAAAACATCTGTTTCCTACTTCGAACAAATCCTGCACCAACTGCGATGCAGGAAAACCCCGTCGTAAACAGTGAGACCAAGTACCTATTAACTATAGTGCGAGAAACATCTTCCATCAACAGTTTCCCTACAATGTCACTATATCACCTACGCTGTGATTTTGGGGATTCTAGGGTTCCGAACAGCTGCTCATTTAGTATAGGAAAATACGTCATCCCTGGCTTGCTTGCTTGCTTGCGCACCACTGACCGTCCAATCGAGTCAACTCTAGGGGCTGGCTGGTGCATGCCACCTAGTAACAGTCAGAAGAACTCAAGCAAATCCGATGTGGACATGCTGAGAAAACGGATTCTACTATACACGTAAAACTAAAGGCANGGTGCACGACAAGATCCATCAACATAGAAAACAGGTACGTCATGTGGTGACTCATACCCAAATGGTGAAGGTAATTCGCGTTCCTGATTTAAAAGGTTAAAGGCATCATGATGTGGGTGTTTAAACACAACTGGAAGCCACAACGTCCAAGGTGAATCCTGTTTGATTGTTTGAATGAGATCACAATGTTGAGAGCGAATGCTTTCAAGGCCAGGGCAGTCAAGCAAGAAATGCATTCGGTCATCCTGTTGACCACACATTGGACACCTATCAGTTTCGATTTCAGTTTCATCCAACTGCGACTCATGTGGGATCTGACTAGAAGCAACAACCTGGCTATTTCGCCATTTCGTCTTTTGATGTTTATACACAGCACTCATAGTCTGATGGATTTTGGCGATTTTCAAGGATCTTTCATCATCAAAAAACGGATCACAATTTGAATAATGAATGGAAATCCCAGGGATATTGTCAAGGCCCTCACGGTGACGTATTTGTTGGGAAACAACTTCACCCCAAGCAAGACTGACTTTTTCACTGACTAAAGGCCAAGTCAAATTGTGCAAAAACCATCTAGACCCCAAATGGTCAACAATTTCACCGCTAGGACTAACAGTCCAACCAAGATGTAGCAAATAACACTTAAGGCTGGAAATAGGACCAAAAGCTGATGAAGTGGAATCAGAAGCCTTTGCAAGGTGTTCATAAACAATGCATCGTTGGTCGGGAAAACGATGAAGGTATTGATACCAAATTGAAAGGGTTTCCCTAATAACATAGACAAATGGGTCATCAAGGCACCCAGCAAGAAGACTACCAACCAAAAAGGGGTTACTATATGTTGTACGGTGGAGAATAGCGTCCCCAATCATGGTTCGGATTTTTGAGAAATGCTTCTTGCCAATATACACCCCAAATGCACCAAAGAACATTACAGGGTAAACCCCAGTCTGAACTAAAGAACATTTCTTTTCAATAGTATATGGAGCATGCCAAAGCCGACGAATGCGCTCAAGGCCAGCTTGGATCCGAGCAATAGCATCACCAAGGTGAGTGATTGCAGCATATCTCATTTGTATCCCAAGGTCTGTTTCAGACAAAGTAACACGGATAGCTTCAGGGTCACCCACAACAACTGCTGAATTTTCTTTCCACATTTTTCGTGTTTCCTTATTTGCACCCCACGCCCAGCACTTGGAAGGGTCACTACTCAAACACATCATTTTCAAATATGCATGGGTTTCTTTAAGTGCTAGGATATGCAACTTCGGGTCATTAGCAAACCACGACCAATTGTCAGCATATGATGATGGTATTACCCCAACCCGGGTCATGATTTTAACCCAAAGATGTGCAACTTGCGCCATTCCACAAACTGCAATTGGATCCCCTTCTGCCATGCCAGTTGTGGCACCACGAGGAGAAGAAAAGGAATTACCTAATTGCACTGTTCGAGACATGTCATTCATGGATAGTGTCCACAACTGAAATTCATCAATGCTAAGACCCTCACATTCTAAAAGCCATAATACAGGAATTCTTGGGAATGCGTTAAAGCATTTGGTGATATCAAGGATATATCCACCAATAGAACTACCTTGATACACAGCAAGTTCAACCTGTATGGAGTTATGAAGTGAAAGTTGAACACAACTCCGTCTAGGGAGCCCACCCGAAATGGCACGGGGAAGTGTGAAGCTCCAGTTGGACAATAATCGCTTCGTGACTGTCTTCGCCCAAATACGGAATGCAAGAGAGAAAATTGTGATGGGACGCATTGCTGAAATACTATTGGCCATATCGGTTTTTGGCACCAAAGCAACAATAGCTAACATCATCCAACCCGGCAGACCACATTTGGTAGCATGTTGGAAAATATCAACAACCAGTTGCAAAAGCTCATCATGGAATTTGGAGAATTCAGGCTGAGATAAACCGCAAGAGCCCCTTGCAGTCTTACTCTTGGTTTCGTTGATGGCATGTTTCCATTCACCAAGGTTCATTTCATGAGTAGGAATAGGAGCATCGCAAAACCCATGCTGTCGAGCTAGCTGCAAAAATTCAGGCCAAGCATTAATATCAACAATCTGAGGACCAGAATCACGAAGCCAAAAGGGTTCCCAAAAATCAAAGAAAACCCGATGTAAAGCTTCAGGGTTAAACTCAGGTTGGTACTGTGTAGCATGAAATTGACTACCAACATGGGATGGGAGTTCATCAAGGTACACAAGATCATCGGCCACATCAACAATGGAGATGCAATTTTCCCCAATCTGCAATGGAAGGGAAGGTGTCAACATATCGGAATGGGAAATAGAAACCACAGGTTTAGATTTTTCCTGAACACGGATCCGCTTACCTTCAAATTCATGGGGAACCATGAGATGATCAATGGAAGTAGGTTTAGGAGGCTTCAGTTTTCGATAAGCCATTGCAGAACCAAAGTGAATGAAGTCTAAACTCATAGCATATTTGTCAACTCTTGACTGTGCTTTATCCTCTGCATGGCAAATGGCATCAACTGCCGGTCGAAATACCTCAATCAGTGAGGAAATCCAATCAAAAGGCGGAATGTCATGATACCAGATCGGCACAAGAGCATGCTTCTGGCACCAAGTCCCAAAGTTGGGTCGAAACCCGGGAGCATGTTGTATTGCATACCATTCACAACCAAACTGACGGGATATATTCAAAGGTAAGGTATGATTGGCATATTTCTTTAATGCCCTCGCCAAAGATTCCAAGCGTCGAAGTTGACGGACCCACTGCATAGTGCGAGTCTTAAACACTTCACACGGAGGTTCATAAGATCCATTTCTACCCTTTGGTGGACATTGCCTAGGAGGCTTTTCAAGAAACTTCCTTTCCCTAAACCGACCCTTTTGTTTATTGCGAATAGGAGGAGGGGCGTTCAAAGGACAAAATTTTTCCAAGAAACGTTGAGTGTTAGAATAGGCTTTCTCAAAGGTTTTCCCAACATTTGCAAGAGCATCTGAAATGTCATCCTTAGTAGTTTCACCAGACAGGCACTGATGAACCTCATTTCGGCAAACATCAATTAGGCGTTCCTGCTCATGTTGAAAAAGGTCACTAGACAGAATATCATCATGAAGTGCTTCAGGCATGCAAAAAACCCTTCTATGAAAGCTTGACTTCTTCAAATCGAAGCTAGCAATAAGGGGGCTATGTGTACGAAACGGTGCATCATGGATAACTTCCGAACATCTGTATGTCGGTGAAAGATGGTGAGAGACTATCATTGTGTCATTTCGAGTGACACCTTTACAAGTAGGAGGGAGCCACTCACCAAAAAGATCAAAATGAAGTTGAAACAACTCACTGAATCCCATACTCTGTAAATCGCCCCAAGCTTCACAACTTTGAGGAGGTGCGTTAAAATCACCTGCAACAATGGTAGGCATGTCATGTTCAACTATTATGGAGTGTATGGCACGCCAAAGCGAATTATTCTTAAGGGCCTGGTCAGGTGTTCCTCCAGGCACTCCATATGCAACAATGAAACGAATACAAACGTTCTGCAAATGAATGAATGTCACAAGTAATCTGCATGTAGCTCTCCAATGTGCAGGGAAAGGACTTCGACTTTCACGGATTGCAACTCGAGAAAGACAGCAAACACCTGTGGAAGAACCCCGGATGGAATCCCTTCCATCTTCAAGAACCCGTGATGGTGGCACGGCTTCACCCCAAACTGCTTTAAGTCCAAAAGACTTAAGTCGAAAAGTTTCTTGTTTTTGTGTGGCGGATGTAGCAGAAGTCTCTGAGACAGCGAAAACATCAGCATCAATTGAATTAAATTCACAAGCTTTATTGCGAACAGACGTCGGATTCACCACTGCAACACGAAACATATCCAGCTACAGTGAGTGAAATGGATGCAAACAAAAGGTGAATTGGAAATCTACAACGCAGGGTCGTCTCCAACGGGGACTTTGGCAGGTGACATGGTAGCGTCTCCCTGTTTATCCAATTTTGCATGATCCCCAATACGTTTAGTGGATGACGGCATAGTCTGCTGTTGCTGCAACATGGCCATGATTTGATCAAACTGGGCACCAAGCTTTTGCTCTTGTTTCTGAGCAGCATCACAAATTGCGGATTGGACATGTGTCTGCACAGATTGTACAGCAGCATGGACCTCACTAAATTGCTTCTGTGTAGCTTCATGTTGCGACTTCACAGTGGCTTCAATACTGCTTTGGTCCTTTTGCAACTGTGCAATGGTAGATTCAAGAACTGCAAAGCGAGCATCCACAGCTTGAAATTTGGATGCATTGGGCCCCTCAATGGCCTTGTTGGTCTGGCCACTCATTCCCCCAACACCAGCTGGACTTGGAATCGACGCAGTGCCTCCACCATTGGTAGGCCGATATTGCGCCCACGGATCAACTCGCAAATCAGATTGTGCAGCAGTATGTTGAGGACTCTTGGCTTTAACAGGCTCTTTGAGACGTGGTCCAGCAATCTGAGGCCCCAAGTTGCTGCCTGACTTGTTCGTGTCAACTGGTCGAATAAGAACAACAGTGCCATTGATTGCAACAAACCCATCTGGAGGTTTCATGTTAGAACCAACCAAGACTGTGGATCGTCCCAACTTCTTCACAACCCGGAAATTCCATTTGACATCCTTGCCCCAAGCAACCAACGCATCATGTGAGATTCCAATAGGGATAGGATCAACCTTGTAAAGATGCGTCACGGGAATGGGAACATCATGATTCTTCAAGTCAGGTCGAATCTCCTTTGATACACTTGTGAAATTTGATTTGTGGCATCGAATACCCCAAGAGTTTCTTCCTCTCACAATACCTGAATGACTGGATATTTTTTGAATGGCAAGGACACAGGCCATACGGTTCTCCATCCAAATCACGTTCCAATCGGGGTGAGGCAAATGGTTGTCAGACTTGGCAGTGGTATAAACTCCATCAACCCCAGATTTGGATAAGAGGGCTTCAACAGAGACCGCATCAACTCGGACATAACACTGTGCAGTAGTGGCATGTTCAAAACCCACCTTCACAGAATTGGAAAAGAAATTACGTCCCCAAACATGCCAAATCTTCAACATCTCCGCTCCGAGGATTTCCTTCACTGTACGGATGAATGCTTTTTCCAAGGCCTTCCATTTATCACCAGGAGCTTCATCCTTCCAAACAGTGATAGAAACAGCCATTGATTCTTGGATAGTCAAATATTTGTCTGGAGTAGCAACACTAAATCCAACATCAGTTTCCCCAAGTTGCCACATAAACCCAGATAAGATCACTTGACGTCCAAGTTTGTCTTTGGCTGGAAAAGTCAATGCCTGCGGAGATGGTGTGATCTTCTCATCAACTTTGGATAGGGTGACAACGGCAAAAGCATCCTGCATGAATGGTCGTTTCGTTTCAATCCAAGGTCTGGCATGGTCATCCGAAAGTAAAACAACCCCAGTGGAAAATCCATTCACCTGAGGGACAATGGGGATCTTCGTGTCACCAGATGATGTGAAAAAACCCTCGCACAAAGTAAAGTCTTCTGCCTTAATATGCAAAGGTTTCGCTTTCCGAACAGCACGTTGAATAATGGAAGCAGCTCGGGTACGTACAGGGTCACTTGGTACATAAGGAAGTCCATGTACTTTGGCCAATTCAATGAGGGAAGTCCATCTCCTATCATCATGTCTTTCTTGAAGAGCCTTCAAAATGCGATTAGCCCCAAGTTTCTCAATCCATCGGTCAACCAATGCATCAATACCACCTAGTGGGAAATCATGACCTAAAAGTTCTTTGGCTAATGCAGTCTTACACTCGTTTCGATGGTCAATCTTTGCACCCCCCCCTCTTTGGCAAGCAACAAAGTGAAAGGACAATCTACAATTCTCACGAGCAAGATCACGGATGCAAGTGGACATGTCAACAGACTTGCCAAAAACAACGCATCGTTGGGCTGGAAAGCCACAGGATTGAAAAATGTTGTTGATACACTGGCAAAAGTCTTCAGTGGACTCAGCACCATCGACAAAGCCTTTCCAAATAAGATTCCCTTGCAATTTGACACGAACCTCAATTGCATCCTGTGATGAGCACTGCATCGGATACAAGGCAACATGCATGACACACTTAGTCAAAGTGAACAACGGGAAGCACAATGGGGATGCATGAATGTCAATGGGTTGAAAAATACCAATGGTCAAATGCTTGTCAATTCCTACAAGTTGAAGGCTCTCAAAAGCATGATGGCATGAAGGATCATCTTTCACGTTTGGCATCCAAGTCCAACCCAAGAAGGGAAGAACAAACGATAAGGCCTGAATCACCAAATCACAAACCTTGATGATCGATTCTCTACAAGATGCAATGCCATTCGAAATGACGATGACCTGATCACCAACATGGACACTAGGGAGGAATCCCATAACATCCCTGGCTCCAAATCGCTCCCCCAATATCACAGGGTCTTTTGACAGTTGTCTGGATCTTGTTTCTCCTCCATTTTTCGCTTCAAAAGAAAAACGAAACTGAAAAAACTCGTGTACAGTGTAATTTTCAATTCCATCCCGGCGGCTTTCCAGCTTTTCCACCCCAAGTGGGATTCCATACCCGTTTGGCTGCCATTTCACGTTCCACACAATGAGCATCTAAACCTCGGTTCTATCTGCAGGAATGTTTGGTCTTTTCCCATAACTGGAAAACCATAGTAGATTGACCCAAGGATGCCAGTGGGTGTTTCCGAAAATAGTGGTACCCCCAAATCATCCATTTCATCCATTTTGGGGTACCCCTATTTCTGGAAACACCACAGCGGAAAATGAAGGTCTTTCGGTTGGGATTATATCAATATCTTTTTAAATTTCATGTTTTAACTATGGCTCGTGGAGGTGGTTGAGTTTCAACCAACCCATCTGAAAAACAGATGCGCAAGTCAAATTGGATCATTTCCCCCAATGGGGATGAAAAAACAGGTCTTAAACTACCAGCCAGAGAAATTATGGATTACACCCCTGAAAACTAACATGTCCCCCTTAAAAGGGACTGTTTCAATCGGAAATACATTTTCCAACCATTGATTTTCAGAGGACATGTTAGTTTTCTGGGAAATAGCTGGAGTTTCTGCTATCTTTGGTTCCTAGAATGGGCCCTGAAAATCGTTAAGAGCTCCAAAATTCAATTCGTGATCTACGGATCTACCGGATATTTTCATCCATACCTTTCAAGCCTATCTCACCATTTCCCTCCTTAAAAAAAAACAAAAGCGTTGAGCTTTCCAACGACCAAACGCCTGCTCGAAGTCAAACAAAAACGGCGTTTTAGCGGGGTTTTCCAGGTTGGAGCTCCTTGATCTCTAGAAGAAAACTTTCGGTCATGAACTTGCACCAGGTGATTCAAAGTGACCTTTTCATCCCCTACTTGGAGGTCACTTCGCCCCTTAAAAGGGCCACTTAACCATCCCAAAAAGGTCACGAATTGAATCACCCGGCAGGTGTGTCTTTTTGCGACTTGTATGGGCCGATTTTTGTTTCTCCCTTTTTTAAAAAGGTGGCAAAAAATTGGGAAAGTTTGAAGCCCAGCAAATTTGAGGTGTCGTGTTCCCTCCGTAAACCTTCCAGGTCAGATGAATCAGCCAACACCTCCCAACCTTGCCTCCAAGTAGTCTGGACTGCAAACAGCCTTGGAACCCCAACACGCTCGGGGGGGTTTTGTCAGGCCAGTTACTGTAGGGTCAAGCTTCCCGGCTTTCCAAAGTTCCTATATTTAAACACGACAGATATACAGATCGTTTAGTTTAGGACAAATTTTCGGGAAAAAAATTGATTGGTGTATACTTGAAATTCTGCAAACCTTCAAGAGGAGATTCTGATCTATTCTGTACCCTCAAATTTCCGTGTTTCGTGGTCTTTTTACCGTAAACCTTGACATCTTAAGAAGTTTTTAGAGTCAATAAAGGGAATTTCTGCCCCCAAAAGCCACAAAACTCACCTCACATGGCTGGCCAGTCATCAACCCTTAAGATTTGCTGTGTTCAATCACTTGGACAGATTTTTCTGTGCAATTTACTATAATTCCTTCACTGTGGAATTCCTTCACTTGGAATGTTTCGGTTGATGGTAAGTGGTTGACATGGAGTTACAATCACCTAAAATAGTTAAAATCTCTTCCTCCCGCAAATCATGGTTCAGTGGTAAATGGGATGTCTCCAAGATTGGTTTCTTTTTTAAATCAGGGTAGCTTTCCACTGAACCATGATGATGGGAGAAGGGGTATTTCACATGCACTTTCCCTTACCCTTCACTGCCCTTGTGACCTTTTCAGGTGGTTTCTCTGTCCTTTCTGTGACGTCGATGTGGGTTGAACGATAAAGTAAGGATTCAAAAGCAACAGAGCAACTGCAGGCACCCGTACCCAGCTGGGTAATAACTCCAGACCATCACGTTTTGTGCCATACCTCAAAAAACAGAAAATCCATTAGGATCCCACAAGTTGGGTCTTTTTGGAGCAAACACCTACAAAACTAGTGGTATACATGAATGGTTGATTTTCATACTATCCATGTAGGTATATTAAGCTATAGCACACATATATATATAATCTCCAGGGTTATGCTACATGTTCCAGAAGCTTCTTTTTGAACCTTCCAAAGAAAAAAAAAAAACAATCCTCAAAAATGGGTGCTTGGAAGAAAATCCTTTCTTTTCTTGAGATGGTCCAATTTTTCTAAGGGACGAATTCGTTCATTTTCGGAAGGCTTCAAATCTGGATGATTTTGGTGGGCCCTCCAAAGGAATGGAGGCCCAGATTTGTGGAGGAGTATTTGGGGAACACACTGCTTAGGGGTACTTTTTTGGGGGGTACAAGGTGCGCGCCTACCAGTCTACCACTTATAAATATTGTTATATGGGGTTATAACTCCACTTTTGGGGGTTATAAGTTATAAGTTATAAGATACTCATGTTTTAAGGCCATTTAGAGGGGTTCTCCTCCCATTTATAACCATCGTAGCGGCCCACCTTGTACCCACATTTTCCCAGCCGAGTTGATCCATCCATCCAGGTTTCCCTTGCTGACCCAAGTTGACAGAGACCTGAGTTGTTCTGATGCGGCCAGCGTTTGGGTGCCCGGGTGGGGAAAGTTGATGTTTTTCCATTAGGTATTATTTTTTTCCAGTAAAACAAACAACAAGTTCATCCCCAGCCCCCCAAAAAAATGACAAGAGGAGACAGCTCAACATAAAAATCGAACAAGCCTCACCTGGACAGGTTTTGGAACATGTAGCCACCCAACCATGCTGTTTCCCTTGTACAGAAACCATACACCTTCACCACCCACGCCCTTTCCGTTCACCCAGTCCACCTGACGTCCAGCAGCACCCCCTTGGGTGGTTCGCAACATCCAGTCCTGAAAGACCTGGAGATATGTGTTTGATGGAAAAAAAGCAATGCGGGAATTTACCTTCCCTGAAACTAACAGCAAAAACACCCCAAAATGGATGATTGGAAGATGATTCTCCTTTTGGGATTGCCTATTTTCAGGGGCGAACTGTTGGTTTCAGGGAGGGTAAGGGCCATTCAGGTAGCTGGCCTTGTGATTGGGGATTCTTCAGGGACAAATTATGATTAATAACCTCTTAATAAGGCGCTTGGGGAAGAAACATGCAGCAGGCATGAGATACTATTCATGAAAACACTCAGTGTATTTTTTTGCGAAAAAAATTATTTTCTTCGATGCTCATCCGAGACGATGGGAAGTGGTGGTGTTTCATTTGGTGGTGGTTTTACCCTCCCTCCCATAATCATGGAAGTGGACAATGGGTTCCTCCGATAGTATGGTTTTCCACTTCGATGATTATGGATATTATCCCATAGGATCCATGTATGGTGTATATACCTACATTTGTTTAATTTACATGGTAAATGTAGCTAAATATACCATACATGGATACCATGGGTATGGGAGAAAGGCTACCTTTCTTGCTTCTTGCTTCTTGTTATCTTGGTCTTGGTGCCGTTTCTCACCTTTTGGCTCTCTCATCATTCTTTCTTTTCTGCATGTTGTCTCTTTGCGCGCTGTTGTTCCACCTCCCCTAGTCGTTTAGCATTCACAGCATGTCTTAGTAATAAGACAAAACCCACAAAGACTAGCACAAATTTGAGACTAAGACATCTAATCCCTGAAAATATGCCATCCCAAAAAAAGACAAAAATCATCTTCCAACCCTTGGAATTTTCAGGTGTTGTTATTTTTTTAACTGTGGGCGCGGGTCGATTCGGAGTGGGAAACTTGGTGACCTCTCGGAGGGTCAAAACTTGAAATTTGAACAGTCCACACCCCGAAGTTGAACAGACATAGCCCCTGAAATTGTAGTGGTTGGAAGACTACTTTCCCTACACCTATTGGGTTTCGGTAACTTTTCAAGGGGGGTTAAACGTCCTTGAGGATAATGAATGAGTTACGAGTTACTATCAAAATCTTCAATCCACCTTTCGGAGCACATGTTTTTCCCTCCAGAATTGGCCACAGGAGTTCTTCAAATTTCCACCTTCAAGCTTCAAATTCAGCAAGTCTCTTTCTTTGATCCACTATCACCGGCTCACTAGCCTAAAGTGACATGAGCCATGAAACAAAACCTCCTACTTTCCATTATGCTCCTTGGTTAAATTAAAGGGCATCCATATAATATCATGATTTATACTAATCCCAACATAGCTGGGTAGTATAATCCCCAACAAATTCCCTAAACAACCAGGTTTTTTTTCATTGCTCACATGTTTTCACCCTTCGAATGTCCCTATCACGCCCCTCCTCTCCCGGCTGTGCTCGGAACCAACTAGACGAAGGCCTGCAAAGGTATTCATGAGAGTTTTGGAAGTCTTGGCATCACTTGGTGAGTTTATGAGGTGTTCATGGGCAGGCGCACCATTGCAGTGATGGGTATCTTAAGATCAACTTGTGATTAATGTGTTTATAGTGGGGTGACAATCCATTTGCTAACTACAGAAATTTAGTACAGTTTTTATGGAACATCGTTAGGGTGTGGGAGGCTGTTGTTGAAAGAAACGTGTAACAATCAGAAATGCCACCCTGTCTGTCTTGAACACGCCCTTCAAAACTTTATCAAGGATTAGTCGCTGACAAGTCCAAGCACCATTTGGGTCACCAGGAAAACTTAACCACCCTCTGGCTGACACACATTTTTTTGTTAACAAGATGCGCTTGAAGAAAACCCTGGGTGTAACTCCTTAGCTCGTTCCCTATGAAAATGCTTCGGGACTTGATCGATATCCTCAATCGCTTACTTTCCGTTGATTTCCAGCTGGTTTTACAGCAACACAACCAACAACAAAACCTCAACAACAACAACAACAACAACAACAACAACAACAACAACATCATCAACAACAACAACAACAGACGAACTGAGATAACCAAGGCGCAGATGCTTCTTGGGAACAAAGTCACCAGGCCGTAATTCCTCGGGGAATTGACTACATGGTGACATCATAAAAGGTTGGTTGATATCAATGGACGATGTGAATTTCTTGGAGGGTAATTTTTGGAATATGCTCAATATATGATGTAAACTGTTCAAATGATTTTCACAGAGGCATTCAAGTCAACATGTTGTGTCCACTACAGAAACTGCCATTCTGTAAGCCCCAAACACAAAACTTCCCAACAATTTTGCTTCAACAAAAAAAACATTGATGTAGGTAATGCAAAACTTAGACAAAAAAGGAAAACAACAATTATCTATTTAAATTCTAAGGTGTAATAGGTAAAACAAAAAATCAACCAAATGCATCCAAAATTTGAAACAAATTATTCAACAACAAATTCATCCAACCTCGAGAAGGACATCCATGTTGATGGTACATTCCAGGTGGACGTTTCTTTTGCCGGTCCTTATAAACGGAGGCCTTAGAACTAACCCCTATAAATGACCGAGATGAAATGGGTAACTGGGGTGAAACAAACCGTTGTAAGTGCGGTTATAACTCTTATAAGTGGGGTTGTGACCCTTATAAGTGGGTTTATGGCCCTTCCATATAATATATAAGTAGGTTATAACAGGACCCTACTTATAAACGGTAGAGTCCGTTAAGTTGTTGTAAGAGTCCCTGACCGAATCATGGCGCTTCGAACTTTTTGAGTTTCCGCACGCACCAGTCTTCCAACTCCGAATCTCCCTCCGACAAAGTTGGAGGGAAAAACCCGGAACGGCAGTCACTGTTTTCTTGAAATATGAAAGGATTTCCTTTATAGACAGGTGCGACAAAGGGTATGTTGAAGTTTTCTTACAATAATGCTCATGTTAGTTTTATGCTTGAAAATTCCATCTGCAAATTTCGTGCACTTTTTATTTAAAGACAATCTTGCCTGACGAATGATATTTGAGTTGTTAGTGAAGTGGTGCAAAATTTCCTGATGTTCCTATGTGGTGGGTGACCTTGTTTCCCCATCTGAAAGGACAGGCATCCATGTTCAACATGGGCCATCTCAGCTCCAAGTGTTGGGCTGAAAATTTCACCAAAAAATATGTAAAAACCTGGAACCTCAAACTCAAAGATTCATGAAAAATAGTGGTTATTTCAATTGGATGATTTCAAATCGTTATCAAAAAAAATGAAACCACCTATATAGACAAATCAAAAAAACAACACCACCTGGTGTTTCTTGACAAAATGTTTGTTGGCTCCGATCCCCAGTTCCAGCTTTGTGTAATTAACAGTTCCCACTCCCATGGAGCAAAACTTCATCGATAAACATGTGATAACCGTTTGGAAGGGATATATCACTGTATCATGATATGTTGAGTCTTCACCCCCCAACCCTGGTTCACAGTGGAGTTCGTGAAGGTTAGTATTGACCCCTTCATAAAATTCAATAGATTTGTTCATCCATACGTGGGGGGCCGACCCAAATCATAGACTTCGGATCCACCCAAAAAACCCAGGCTGCAATCGTCACCACCAGGAGTATTATTACTTTTTTATCAGGGGAACATATCAATCCGTATATACTACCTGTTACCCACTGCCTGGATCTGCCTGGTGCTAGATGTTTTTCAGCCATGAAAAATTGATTCAACACACTTAAGACATACCCGAAATTCCAAAGCTGACATCCGTGAAAACTGTCATTTCCCATAATTTTTCTTGCGAAACCGAGTTATGATCTGGAGAAAATGGAGAAAATAAGGCCCTGTTAGGGGATGTTTCAGGGACAATGATGCTTAATGATCCCTTCATAAGGCCAGCTATTTCCGGAAACAGGTGGCATGGGAGGGATAAATTGCCATGACGTTGAACGACCCAACCTTGAATGCTCCTTTTTTTCCCAAGTGTTTGGGAGTTTCCACCAAAAAAAAGTGTTTAAACATACAAATAACCCTGGAAGATTTTTCCGTTTGGCACATAATTCCCTGGAGGTGGATCTCTCTCCGATCATTTTCCAAGCCTCACTAAACGGGTGATGGCTGTATTGAATTTGTAGGGTTCCAGCCGTGATTTTCTTCCAGCATGTACGCCAACTAAAAATAGCAACTTGTCATCCACCCCCTGCCGCGAAGCGGTCAGGCGGCCTTCGCCTCTGTTGTCCTGGACCCCCGGTTCGTCACAGCCTGAACCAAAACACGGTCAC